>SNQJ01S0011672.1:60118-88044 GCA_010110895.2 Picea sitchensis | reverse complement strand
TACTAACCTTTTTACTGATGTTTGGTGTAGATCCTCCGTTGCGCTTTGCCCGCTTACTTGCGCTGCTCCTTCCAAAGTTCACCTGCAATCAAGACAAAACACTACGCATGCATGCTACTTTTCTACTTGAGGGTTAGAAATTAAGCATAAATTACCAAAACCACATATAACTCATGCATTGGGACATGACACGTATTCTTTTATTATATTCAAAATGACTCAACTTACAATCAATGTTGAGACTGGCCATCATTCCTTGATCCTGATCCTGGGCTCCTCCTCTTATTTGTCCTCCAACTGCTCTGCTTGAATTCTTCTTAGGCTTGAGGAAAGGCTAAAGGGTTGGGACAAATGGATTCGGCAATTGGGAAGAGTTTCTTTTCTATATTTTTCCTCTTCCAAATAGTACCCCTACCCCTTCTTTTATAGGCTAGAAGGAGCTAGGGTTTTGGACGAACTCTCGGCCATGCATGGCTGGGAGTTTCAGTTAACTGACCCATAGCTTTTTGTCCCGTCGACAACTTTCCTGACATCCTCAATCTGTCAAGTGTCCTGCACACTTAGGGAAACTCGTCAATAGAATCTATCAATAAATGGATATCAAAACGACATAAATCATAATCCATCAACATCATCATAAGAATCCACAAGCGAAACATACAACCGTATACTAAAACCGGATCACTTGTGTTGAAATATTGTAACTGCAAAGAGTATTCTATTTATTATTGATGTATTATTCGTTATATCAATCCCATTTTGTGGATTGATCATGTCGGGTATTGTAAATGACCAAATCCCCTTTTGCGGATTGCTCAAACCCTAATTGTAATAGGCTAAATGAGAATTCGGCCCCAGAATATATTAAAGTCTTTATAACCACCCATAATGAGAAGTCATCTCTGTTAGTGAAAAGACACCTTAGTTTATCGCTTTCCAGATTGTATAAATAAGAGAGGCTACTGCCTCATTTGTTCACTCACTCACTTGTTCATCAGAGCGCAAGTTTGGAGCTGCAGTTGGAGAAGAGGAGAGAGAGAAAGAGAGAGGCACGCTAATTGGGAGAGGACTTTCTGTATTGTTTGGTTTATTCTCTTAGCATTGTATTGGCTATCTATATTAAGGAATTTTTTGTTGGGTTTTCTCCCCCATGAGGGTTTCCCAAGATAAATCATGTGTATCTAGGTTATGGTTATCTATTAAATTGAAAAAAAACCTAATAATAGTTTAAACCTTAACATGGTATCAGAGCTAGGCTGAAGAAAACGTCTTTCACAAGAAGAAGAAAAATGTCACTGTTTTCATACATAAAAATTAGGGTTTTTTATTGAAGAAGGTTTTCATCCTCAAAACCATCTAGAAAAGTGTGTTCTAGCCCAAGAAACTCTTTGGCACCTTCAACGCATCTTTTCAGTGGGTAGATCTTCCAAAAATTGAAACCTTGGTTTTCACAAAGTACCAGAAGTATCAGAAAACTAGAAGTACCAGAAGTACCAGAAAACTAGAAGCACCAGTCCAGAAATCTGTTGATCAAGTTTGAGGGGGAAAATTTTTGATTTTCAGAAATTTGACTATACCAGCCTACTCACCTCAGCTCAACGCATCTAGCTCCTGGATCATAATTTCAAAATTTGATGTTTGAAAAATTAGGGTTTCCTCATAAAACCCTAAGTTGCAGTTGCAGTTGCAGTCTCAGAACCAATTGCAGTAGAAATTTCAGTTGCATTATTAGTTGAAGTATCATTTGTAGTACCAGTTGCAGTCACCCTTGAAGTTTTTAAGAGTTGGTGATCATTACCGTTTCTACCATATGGTGCCACTACCTGCAAATGTCGTTAGATGTATGTAATCACACATGTTTAAATGGTTAAACTTTAAAGGGTATTTGCATGAGAAGGGATCTCTTGCCATAGATTCAAAAGGATCTCAAGATCCAACACATTCAGAGGAATAATGCAACCCAGGTGTGATTATTCTGATATGCATATGTTTGTTATGACATTATTTTGATTAGTGTTGCATGTTGTAGCTATGACCATCATACTAATCTTTGGTCAAAATTAAAGTCAAGGTATTATATGGATTAAAGTTGAGATCATAGAGTTTATTCTCTAACCCAACCTTCTGTCAGGATAGCGTATTGTCATAGTACAAGAAGATAGGTTGAAGAAAGCACTCGTCATCTTGAGTGAAGGAGACTTGTAAGAAAAGAAACACACTCATTCTTGAGGACAAGGCTTCAGGTTCTAGGTTTGATTAATTAAGTTGGAAATATTCAAAGTTGCACATGACAAGTTGATGAATATCCCTTTACAAGTAAACAATATAGTTGAGGTAGTTGTCTTTAAAAGTATTACGCTTGGTATCATGTGAGCATATTGAGATAAATTCTTAATGTAATCATTTACCAGATTCAACTAACATCTCCTCTAGGAGAAACTTCTTGTGTTGATTCCAGGTTACCTGGGATGAATGTTTGATCACAACACTAGAAGAGTGTTGATCTCATTTTGTATTGTATTCCTTACTTTTGATCCTTGTTTCAGACATGTCACAAGTGAAAGATCTAAAGGAGCCACTATGATGATAGTTCATGCTATTTCTTTATCTACTATTATCAAAAGAGTATTATTCCTGCTTGTTTTTTTGTTGACCTTGTTTCAGGTCACAGGTGATAACCCTAAGAAATCTATATTGAAGGTTGTTGAAGACAACATATTATATGAAACATGAAGAAGACTATGCACATCACCACATATACTCATGTACCAAAGAATATTAAGAAGAATCTATCTTTTGAGATTCAGAGTATCTCATATGAATATTAATTGTAAGGAGAAGAAGGCTCCAAAGTTGACCAAACATTAGATCAAGATCCCATAGAAAAATTGTTCAAAGGTTAATGAAGCCACCTTGATGGGAAGAAGAATTCGTTTGAATCCTGACTCAATATTTCATACTTAGACTTGGTATTCAACACCAAGTATACCCCGTAAGATATGATGAAGTCCTTGTAGACTCATAAATAAATCGAGAGTAAGTGTGATCTCAAAACGGATCATATGAAGAGACAAATTCCAGGATTGGAAGACAGATGCCATGAGAGGACTAGATCGTAACTTTAGAGACTCATAGGAGATATTAAATCTCCTAGAAGATTCGCTTGTTTCAGTGACAAAGAAGGAAGCCAGTCATAAAGACTAGGATATGGATTCTTTCATGAGACTAGAAGAGAAGTCAGTATTGACTTCCAAGATTGATCTATATAGATCAAGCAAGTTGCAGATATACAAAGCCTAATGTGGTTCTAGAGGATTCTCCCAGCAAAAGGGAGAAGACTATGATGAGATACTTATTGAAGAAATAGTTCCAGTATTTATGAAGACAACCAGAACAACCATGATTCATATATAGTATGATATACAGGGGGAGCAATCCCCATATTTAAAATTGAGTGGTAGTTGGTGCAGTACATTAGTTGGGTCATGGAGACATGACTATGATAAAAGATAGCGTTACCTCCATGAAAGAATAAGAACTATATTCAGTATCAGTTATTGAGCCACTCTTAGCTTTAGATGAAGTTGTTTCCATGATGGAGTAGAGGAATTACTCCCATATTTCAACAGTCATAGTGAGAATGGAGAAACCATTCTCAGCTTTATAGAAGGTACAGGTGTAGAGTCCTAGTTCTAGAAGGAACAGTTGCAGAGAGAGTAGAGGACATACTCTCAAGTAGTGAGATAGATAGTGCTTTGCAGAGAGCACATAGAATGAGCACATGATTGTGTAGATTGAGTTGCAGTTGTGCAAGTGTACCATATTGGTACAATGTAATGAGAAAATTTGATTTGAAGATTGAAGATAGAAAGACTCGTGTTTGCCAAGTTGAAGGAAGCTCTATACATGTTGAAGCAAGCTCCAAGAGTTTGGTGTGGAAGAATTGATAGTTTCCTGATGAGCTTGGGCTTTACCAAGAACAAAGTTGATTCTAACCTTTATCTCAAGGTTATGAATGATGATCCAATGATGTTACTACTATATGTAAATGGTGTATTCTTGACAAGATGAAGAAAATCTCATCACATATTGTAGAAGAAGCTTGCCACAAATTTTGATGGAATACCTAAATGTTTTATCTCTTAGGTCTTGAAGTTTGGCAGAGCACAGAGAAGATCTTCCTTAACCAAGGGAAGTATGTAGTTAAAATTGAAAAGGGTTGACATGTTGAAATCCAAATCCATGTACACACCCATGGAAACGAAGTTGAAGCTCTTGGTAGATACCTTGTCAGAATTGGTTGATGTTACTATGTACATATAGATTATTGGTTCAATGATGTATCTGACGAATACCGGGCTAGATATATTTTTTCCTTGAGTCAGTATTTGGTAGAACCCAAATGTGTTCACTTTTTTTCTGCAAAACATATGATGAGATACCTTAAGGGTACATTGAATTTTTCTCTATATTATACTAGAGATCATGACCTCAGAATGAGTGGTTACACCGATTCAGATTGATTTGGAAGTGTTTCTGGTAGAAAGAGGACATCAGGATGTTGTTTCAGTCTTAGGTCAACCATGATCTCATGGAAGAGTAAGAAGAAATTCAACATTTCTCCAAGCACGATAGAAGTAGAATACATTGGTGCATGTTCCACCAGTTGCATAGCCATATGGCTTCGGATGTTGTTGTTGACAGATCTATTTGATCTGAATATGGAAGCCACCGTGATCCTATGTGATAGCTAGAGTTGTATAAAGATGATGTGTTTCATAATGAGTCGAAGCACATAGAGATCTGATATCATTACATCCATGATATGGTGCAGAGAGGATCCATAAATCTCTAGTATGTTAGCACAGATGAACAGGTTGTCGATGTGTTGACCAAGCATCTGTCTTGTGTAAAGTTTGAGCACTTTCGAGACAAGCTTGGTATAGTCTGAAAGGACCTCCCTTGAAAGGGGGAGTAGTGATGATGATACTATGGTATCCTGATCAATAGTGGTAGCTCCGTTTGGATGTTTATAATCATAGGGAATCTTATGATTCCTAGACATATATTGAAAGTCCAGTAAGGACGATCTGTTAGAGTACCACGTGATAGCTCCATTAGGATTTTATATCCTAGGGAATCTTATGATTCCTGGGCAGCTCCTTAGGGACTGTCAGAGTATGACAAAATGTTGTTTCCATCCTTGTGTTGTGATGCCGACTTCATGTTGAGGATGTGCCAACTTAATTGTTGTGATGATGTGCTATCTTAATTGTTGTGATGCCAGCCTCATGTTGTTGACATGCCCGCCTTGTGTTGTGATGATGTGTCAACCTCGTGTTATGATGATGTGCCAACCTCGTGCTGTGATGATGTGCCAGCCTCTTGCTAGGATGATGTGTTTCCAGCTTCATGCTGTGATGCCAGCCTCGTGCTGAAGACTCTCAACCCAGTGATGATGTTGATGATGCTCCAACCTTTCTGTTGTGTTGTTGTTGTTGATGATGATGATGATGCTCCAGCCTTTGTGTTGTGTTGTTGTTGTTATTGATGATGATGATGTATTAGTGTTATACTAATCCATGTTGATGCAGATGTTGATGATGCCACTTTAGCTTCTTGCTAAAGATGACGTTGATGATGCCACTTTATCTTGTTGCTAAAGATGATGTTGATGATGCCACCTCAACTTCTTCCTAAAGATGATGATGTTACTTTATCCTCATGCTAAATATATTGATTATATTACTTTATCCTCATGCTAAAGAATATTATGATGTTACTTTTGCCTCATGCTAAAGATATTGATGATATCACTTTAGCCTCATGCTAAAGAAGATAATTATGTTACTCCAGCTCCATGCTATGAATGATGATGATGAGAAAACATTTCAATGATTTATAGATATGCTAGTCAGTGTTCCAAGATGTTGTTGATGATGTTGCCTTCTCTCTCACCATATGTTGTTGTAGAATACCCTTCTTGTTAAGGGGGAGTGTTGAAATATTGTAACTACAAAGAGTATTCTATTTATTATTGATGTATTATTCATTATATCAATCCCCTTTTATGGATTGATCATGTCGAGTATTGTAAATGTCCAAATCTCCTTTTGCGAATTGGTCAAACCCTAATTGTAATAGGCTAAATGAGAAGTTGGCCCTATGATATATTAAAGTGGTTATAACCACCCAAAATGAGAATTTGGCCCTGCTAGTGAAAAGAAACCTCAGTTCAACGCTTGCCAGATTGTATAAATAAGAGAGGCTAGTGCTTCATTTGTTCACTCACTCACTTGTTCATCAGAGCACAAGTTTGGAGCTGCAGTTGGAGAAGAGGAGAGAGAGAGAGAGAGGCACACTACTTGGGAGAGGAATTTTTGTATTGTTTGGTTTATTCTCTTGGCATTGTATTGACTATCTATATTAAGTAAGTTTTTGCTGGGTTTTCTCCCCCATGAGGGTTTTCTAGGATAAGTGATGTGTCTCTTGTGATTGTGTATTTCTTAGTGATCCTATCTATGCTATGGTTATCTAGTAAATTGAAAAGAAACCTAATAATAACTTAAACCTTAACAACTTGCATGCAAGTTTCCTCAAATAATAAGTCAATAACATGTGTTCACAAGAGTGGGATGTTACACTTTTCTATTTATTCTCTTTATCAAATACAAAAAGAGTCTAAGAATTAAATAGTAATCATAATTAAAATTTCTTAACATAAATCATTAATAAAATTTAAGAGAATTTTTCATGTAGTTCCTAAAGTCAATTCCATTCTCTATCAATGACTTCAATTTAGAGTAATCTAATAATCTAAACTGTCAAGGCATTGTATAATCAATTAATTATTTATAATAATAAACTACTAATCTAACATCTACATATAAAGAATTAAACTAACACTTCAAGTAGTTAATTAATTTATCATTCATGTTTTATGAAATGATATCAACTCGAGTAAAATCTGATTACAGAGATGGATCTACAGTAATATGATTATGTGTCTGATATGCTATTATTCTAATTTTGTAGAGAAAGAGATTTATGTTATGTTTAGAAGTCTGACCATAAACGAGAAAATATTTTCATTTTTATATTATAAACATGGCATATTCGAATTATCTCTAAACAGGTAAAGGGTAACAATCATACTAAAATATAAGGATGGTGAATTTCAATGGCTTAATTATCATTACCAACATATAGAGCTTCCACTAGCAAACCCTAGGTAGGTTCAAAATCATTTTCTGAAGGTGACATTCATCCCATACTATGTAGAAGTCACAGAATACTAATAATTCTAATTTTGTAGAGAAAGAGATTTATGTTATGTTTAGAAGTCTGACCATAAATGATAAAATATTTTCATTTTTATTTTATAAACATGCCATATTCGAATTATCTCTAAACATGTAAAGGGTAACAATCATACTAAAATATAAGGACGGTGAATTTCAATGGCTTTATTATTATCACCAACACATAGAGCTTCCACTTGCAAACCCTAGGTAGGTTCAAACTCATTTTCTGAAGGTGACATTCATACCATACTATGTAGAAGTCACAGAATACTAATAATTCTAATTTTGTAGATAAAGAGATTTATGTTATGTTTAGAAGTGTGACCATAAACGATCATACTCTAGACAGGTAAAGGGTAACAATAATACTAAAATATAAGGATGGTGAATTTCAATGGCTTTATTATCATCACCAACATAGAGAGATTCCACTAGCAAACCCTAGATAGGTTCAAACTCATTTTCTGAAGGTGACATTCATCCCATACTTTGTAGAAGTCATAGAATACTAATAATTCTAATTTTGTAGAGAAAGAGATTTATGTTATGTTTAGAAGTGTGACCATAAACAAGAAAACATTTTCTTTTTTATTTTATAAATAGGCCATATTTGAATTATCTCTAAACAGATAAAGGGTAACAATAATACTAAAATATAAGGATGGTGAATTTCAATGGCTTTATTATCATCACCAACATATAGAGCTTCCACTAGCAAACCCTAAGTAGGTTCAAACTCATTTTGTGAAGGTGACATTCATCCCATACTATGTAGAAGTCACATAATACTAATAATCATTCTTTCAAAATATATCAACCGTAGATCCTTAGCATTGGATTTCACATTCAAGAATTTCATGGAAAAACTTTCCCTTCACACGTTTAAGAAAGGAGGTAAACATTGTCATTTAGTCCAGTAATTAAGACAACAACCAAATTATGATCATGCCTATTCTAGCACAGATGTCAATTTATCAAGGAGTTGGAAACATCACAAGTTATTCGACGTGTAATATACAAACTAAGTGCTATCGATACTAGTTATTATTGGTCAGTAAACTAAGGTCAACAAGAAGTTACCATACCTCAGCCCATAACGACTATCCTCAAAGTTAAGTAAATGCTAAGTTCTTCGCTTTAACCTATGTTGGCGACACCTGTCAACGTAAGACCGGTCAAACTCCCAGTCCACAAAAAATCAAATAGCAGTTTTGCTAAAATAACTCGATTTTCGCGTTACACTGGTTTCCAACAAGAAGGATCACAAGATTAATTGTAATAAAGGGTAAATAAATTTCTGAAGTCCAGGAAATTCAGAAAACAAAAACGTTTTTAGCTAGATATGTTGTCAATCCATCTCTTTCAGAATTTCAGATTAGGCAGGGTCAATTCCAATCAAACTAATCGTCTTGGAGAACAAGTTTTAACACACAATACTCGTATCACCGTGATCCATGCTCTAGGAGAACCCCATAATGTCACGACCGAATAAACCATGCATTCCTTATGAGGGAAGGTTTTGGATTACTCGAAATCTTAACGATCCCAATCGTAAAAGCAAGGAGTTCCTAGAATGTACTGAATTTTCGACACTGTAAGAAGGTTTGAGTTTCACAAGCTATTCAGAGGTAGAGAGATTACTCCTCCACTTTAGAATTTAGTCTATTAATTAATCATTCATGAAATATCCAAGATTAAAATTTCAAGACTTCGGGAAGAATCTAAAATGATTTTATAATGATAATTTATCTTCTCGGTAAATTTCAAGAATTTCATCGGTACCTCCCAGCTAACGCTAAGGGTATTCTTGTTCCCTCTTAGCCCCCTGAGCCACAAATGGGCCACACACAAGAAACCAGAATCTATAGCACCCAAAACTTCTCTCGCAAGGAAGAGCTTCCACTCTTGCCAAGTTTTGGAATCCCAACTCTCACAAGTAAAACTCAGTCAAAAAAAAAATTGGTAGCATAACAATACTAAGAAATGTGAGATCCCATCTCTCTTTTACTCAATTTTTTTATAGAAAAATTCTCAATGACACATGTCCTTATGCACAAATAATTAATTTGTAATAATTTAATTAAAGGATTATTCATCCACTACATGTGTCACACTCTCCCCAAGTTGCACATGTTAATTACTTATTTATTTTATTTAATTAGGAATTTTCCCTCACATTCCCCAATGTGCTCCTATTTTTCTCTTAGGTGTCCCTTAGTTCCCAAATTTCTCATTTATTGAGTGTTCCGTAACTAGTTCTTAGTTTGAGTTGGATTAAGAGTCTTCTTTTAGTTAGGATTAGTGGGAGACTGACTCAAGATGCTACTCTATGTGGACACCCTATTCTCTCATGTTTTAATCTCCTTTTATTTATAAATCTCTTTTATTATTTTTATGCACACATATACATTTCTTCATCCTTTAATTCTTATTCCCTCTTTTCCTAGAGTTTGACTATATCTCAATTCCTTTAACTTATTTAATAATTTATTTAATTATATATTTAGAGTTAGACTTATACTTAGACATAGGCTTAGACTCTTGTTAATTTCTTGTTTATAATAAAATAATTATTTACATGCTCATTTCTAACAATTCTAAGTATTTTATTTTGCTTTCTAGACTTTCTAGTGTTTTATTTACTCACATTTAATTACACAACATGTCTTTCAAGATGCACCATTGTGATCCAAGGGTGTCACTCACCTTTGACTAGTTTTGGAAGTTTTTCAGAACTTGGAGTCAACACTCCACTTGATCGATCTTGTGAGAGACTAAGGGATTCTAAGGAATAATGATTCCACCTTATTGCACGTCTCTTAGAATTTCTTGTGAGAGATTGTCTCAGTCTATCCTCACGACACTGTGGACCTCTTAGAACGAGGTAATCATTAACCATTCATTCAGGCCATGGTTGTTATAGCAAGATTTGCCTCAACCTATGCAATCTTGCACAGAAGGCCTTTTTCCATTTCCCTACGTAGACTTATCATCCATGGTTGGAAAATCCATAAGTAAAAATACATATTTTTCAACATGTATGCATCCTGCCTACTATACAACATGCGTATACGCAGGCTGCACCACCACAACCCGCGTACATCGAGATTTGCTTCAAAAAAGGAAAATTAATGTCGGGTTTCCATGTCACGACAGGAGATCTATGATCCTTGGCCTTCCATATACTGGAAATGTTTCGACTCGACCTTTCAGTTTCATTCTGAAGGCTATAAATGGGCCAATTCCGAGCTATGGAAAGAGGAGAAAGAATTCAACTTTGAGAGCAAAGTTACTCTAGATAAATTATTTACTTCATATTCAGTCTGCATTCCTTTTTCCTTTAATTATGAACACATTGTTCAACCCCCAAGCTCTTCCCTTATCGATTGAGAACCTCATTGTTTCTCTTTTATGATATTTCCTTTGGTGGAGGATTGAAGTGGTGGAGGCCCAGCTAGAAGGAACTTAGTTTCTCGGTTCCGAACTGTGCTGACATGGATGTCTGTAAAATTTTCACTTATGCTGATCATATATTAATAGAAATACTATTTTTTTGTCCAATTGATATCTTGCAAATATTTGAATTATTTTCCATGGGCGTATTTGTCATGTTTATTAATGGATTATGTTATTCAATGTGCTAACATCATTTATTATCACCATATGCTTGCTTTGCTTGGTTGTTGAGAACTAGTTGCAGGTGTATTGCTTTGGGTCAAGTGCTTTATGGTGGAGTTCATCGAACGATTGGACGAGGTAGGCCTTTTATCTTGTCTTGCTAGGATATTTGTTTACATAGCATACTTGAGAAGAGAGTTGATTTCTGCAGTCATTTCCATCTGTTTTGGTTTACCCTAGCCATAGAGAGATTTTCCTCATAACAGAATTGGCGACCATATTGGGGACGAATCTTCTTTCTTAGGGTTTGGAGTAATTTTCTCCTTAGATTTCTCTCGTTCCTATTACTTTTCTTGTCATATCATTGCTTCATAGCCTCTGTTCACTCTGGTTCTAAGTTTTAAGCCTTCTCCCTTGCCTAGACTTGTTTTTTGAAACATAAACACAGTTTTTGGCTTCACAGTCGCGTACATATGCATGATGTTTCTCTACAAGCTGCCTACATACGCTTTGTTTCCTAAATAGTCATGTACATCAACCTTCCTTGCTTGTTTGCTTGGTTTGGTGGTTGCTGGGTGGGATTTGATGTTTGTTGAGTCTTCTTGGGTCTCTGTAGTGCCTATTAATTTCTTGTGGGATGACAGGAAACTTGTCTTTGGTTGAATTTTTTGGCAGAGTCTTTCTCATCACCTTTTCATTTTGATTGCCCTTGTACATTGGGTTGGGTTTTTTGTTGCTTGGTATCCTTCTTGAGTTATCTCTTTCTATACACAATAGAGTTTATATATCAAGTGTCTTTTCAGTCCATGCATTTTCATTTTTGTTATATTGAAAATACAAAAATATTAGGCATTTTGCATTGCTTGGCATTTTGACCTTTTGAGTCCTTATCATTATCTTAGTGCATGTAATGAAAGATTTCATTTTTACTTCGGAATTGCAGAGTTGAAATTGGAAATTGCATTTGTTATTAAAGGCATATAATTCATTGGAAATTGAAGTTAGGGATTTTCTTTATATTCATATTTACTTTTCTTGTTGAGTCATAACATCACGAGTTTCACTACCATACATTTTTGAGTAATCACGACCACTAAAATTAATGCTATAATTTAAAATTGATTAGTCACAATTTTATTTTCTAGGGTGCATAAACTATCTTAGGATTTAGTGCCTTGGAATAGGATTTTGTGAGTAATATTCTCCAAGGAAATTAAATCAACATATGTGTCTGACAAAGGGAGTGGAGAAATCTATTGTATAATTAGTAATATCGGGAGGCTCCTCTCACACTGGAGTTAATCACGAGGTCACGTGATGTTGGTTGAAGGGATATCCCCCCGATACCTTCTTAGCGTCAGAGATATTTATGGGGATCTATTTGTATCTGGGGATTTTGTTAGTTCCCTTACCTTCGTGAGAGGCGATGCTTTCAAGGTTTCAGGATTTGCTACCCTTTCCATACGATGGACCTGACTTATGAATTCTTGCATGTGCATCAGTTATACATTGGTTTCTTAGTTCCTTGATCTAGGTGCCACATAGGTTACTTGCAGAGGTTATTCTGCAAGTACCCTGGGTCAGATAAGGGTCAGACAACACACAACCTTTATGGAGGATTACCTCTCAGGGGGGATCTGATCGACTTGTTGTTAAGCCCATGAGGGCCCCTATAACTGATTTTGGTACCTCCGATATTTAGCAGGGAGTCTCAGGCCTCGCTTGGGCAATACATACCTTCTTTAGGGAGGGAGGCCACATTCAGACACTTTACCCCGTTTGTGTGCATATTCATCGTTTGATTTTTGGTTTTCTCTTTGATTACTAGTTGGCCTTAGGATTTTGTACTAAGTTTTCGTTATCATGGATAGTGGAGTTCCCATAAATTCCTCATTTAATTATACCACCCCCATGATGTTCACTCATTTCATGGAGGTGAATCCATCCGCCGTTCATAATGGTATGCAACGTTACGATCCTCCGTCCCTGCCTTGGGTCTCCAACCATTTTAATATGCCTATGATTACGTCTTGGAGCACAATGGATCCACTATATGCGTCTTCGTTTGAGAGGAGTCTTATCCCCCATCCAACTATCACTGTGGGAGGTTGGAATATCCCCTTTTATGGATCTAGTCCTAGCCATGTTTCTCCAGAAGATAGTACTCAAATGGGTGCTTATTCTACTTATTACACCCCACTTGTGTATCCTTCGTCTGCCACGTCGATTCCCTCGAACATGTTTCCCATGAAAGGTCCACATGTATCCTCGGGTATTTCATGCAGGGAGAATCAATTTTACGGTTTGGGCTACCCTCTTCACATAACCCCTTCACATGGGGCCAACATATATCCTCACTTGAGTAATCCTTGTCATGCTTGTGTCTCTTCACAAACTTTAGTGATGATGCCCGTACATACCTCTTCAGATCAGTTAGGTGGAGGATACTAACTTTCCGGATAGGGACATGGGGTAAACTAGGATCCTTCCTAGCCTGCAATTTTTCAAAGTAAATCTTTCCTTAGAGATTGGTATCAAATGCCACAACTTGTTTCTAGCTCAGTCACTACCAGTCATACTGGAGCTCCATCACCAACCTTTGCTAGTCATGCTAGAGATGGGTCAACAACCTCTGCAAGTCATGTTGACAACCTGCACCCAGTTGTTGTTAGTCATGTTGGGGGCATCACTCTAGTCGCCATGAGTCATATCAATGCCACATCTCCAACCTTTGTACATCATGTAGGAGATGAATCTCTCACCTCTGCTAGTCACGTTGAGAGCATGTCATTGGTCATTAGAAACGATGTTGGGGGAATCGAGAAGCCTAGCTGCCTCATAAGTAAGACTAAATTCCTTTGCAGGACTTGCGAGGAAGATCACCTTACTCGTTTATGTCCAGCTATGGTTGGGATAATAGAAACGTGGGACTCACCTAAGGGCCCTTCAGATTCTGAGGTGTCTGTGGTTTCCCCACACCTTGTTTCTCCTTTTATTGACACAATAGTGATTCAAATGCAATCCTCTCCTTTCCATATCTTTGTTGTCAAGGGTGATGTGTCCCATATCCCTTCTACCTTGCATCCTCTTCAACCTAGAATTGAATAACTAGTCATACTAGGTTGAAGAGGATGCAAGGTAGCAGGGATTTTTGCCACTTGCCCAAGAGGAGGCAAAAATCTGTGTTGCATATGGTGCAGCAACAACAACAGAACAATCAGCTATGACTGTTAGGAAAGAAGAGGAATTGGAGAAGACTTTGGAAGCTGCCCAAGCCGATGAAGAAGAAAATGAGCATTCTGAGAAATGGATTATTACTTTCAGCGAAGAAGCTGAAAGAGCTGTAGCATTGGAGCTGACAACAAAAGAAGCAGAACGAGAAGATGAGCATTCTGAGGAATGGCTCAACATTTTTAGCCAAGAAGCTGAAGAGACTGCAACATGGGAGTTTGCAGCAGAAGAAGAAGAGGCAGACATCATTTTTTTTTTCTGATCTATGGGAACAGATAGAAGCCCTGGAAGAGAGGGTGAAAGTGCAGAGCGTGCACATCTAACAGGTAAAGTTGGATATTGATGAAGGAGGCATGGGAGATCATGATGATTTTCTCATGTGCCAAAAAAATTTGCAGCTGGGGAGACTGCATGAACAGATCCAGCCACTGGAGCAGCTGGACGAAGTGATAGAAGAGATCATAAGGCTGATGTTGGGGTCAGCAGAAATTGCCAATGAGGAGAGGCTAAGAAGAAGAGAAGCAACAACAGCAGCAACGCAGAAGCAGCAGCAACAACAACAACAAAATGGAGTGGATGAACAACTCCAAAGGATGATTTGGGATCCAGGAGGATTTCAACATCAGATATGGGAAGCTCATGAGCAGGAGCTCATGAATTTTGTAGCTGAGGAGTTTGATGCAGGAGCATCTCTCCATGTCAGCCAGCCAGCCACGTCAGCAAATTCAAATTGCGTGTTGAAGAGAGGTGCGGCCTCATTTGAAATCTGAATTCAATATAATTAAATGTCTAGGCTGGTGAGCCATAGAGCCATGCCTTTGTGCAGGCATTATGTAGATCGACCATTAATGTTTGTATGGTTGATATCTAGATCCGATTCTGGACTAGACAACCCAATCAATGTAATTGAATAGGGCAAAGAGCAGTTTTTCCTGCATTACTCTGTGTGTTAAGTGGATGTCTGTGAGTGTTCTTTATATATGCTATGAATGTATGTTGTTATCATGCATTTGTAGGAGTGTGTCTAATTTCAGGTGAATGTCTTTGAGGCTTCACACCAGGAGGGTGTGACAGGACATTGCGGGTTCTGATAGCCGTGCATAGAGGTGCATTTCTGAATTCTGCGGGTTCAGACGAAGACGTGTTGCGGCACAAGAACTGGAATCAACAACTCAGTGAAGACCTCAAGGTTGTTGAATACCTTGGAGGCAAGGCTGTGTATGAGAGACACAGTTGAAAACATAATCATTGAAGATTCTGAGAGCTCTGCCAGGTGGGCATTGAGCGGGTGCATAGGTGCACAGGAGGACAAAACTGCTGGAAGTTCTGGAAGAAGATACTCTACCAGGAGGGCATTGAGCTATTGTGCAGATAGGCACAGAAGAGAAGAGAATTCTTTGAGTTCTGGAATTTGAGGAAGAATCCATTGAGGGATCTTCACAGGGTTACTGAACACCCTGAAGGCTCAACAAGAAGTTGCTTGAGGCAGAAGGATAGCTAGGAGGGCATCCAATATATTCTCCATTTGTGGGAGAGAAGGAAGAAAGACAAAATCCCTTAGGGTTCTGAGTGTTGAGTAGCTCAGGAGAGATAACATTTTGTGTGCATGAAGACTCTGCAGAAGCACAGACGTCGGAATGCCTTGAGGATTTGAAGGAAGAAAAGCTCAGGAGGAACAACACTTTCATATGTGCGGTGAAGCTCAGGGTCGAGGAGTTCACAGAGGAAAAGGAGGACAAAGGTTGAGGCCTTTGGGAACTGGAAATTCTTCCAAGTCTCGAAAGAAAGTGCAGAAGCTCAGGAGGGAGCATAGCCGCCGTAAGATCGGTTGGAGAAAAGAATATCTGGACCATTGGTTTCTACGTCCAGGAAGGAGCAGGAGGAGTGGACAGAGGAGGAGATCGTCAGTCGTCGGATCTCACTCAGATACCCGTCAACTGTTGGATCGGGTGAAGGCACGCAGAGTTTATCCTCTAGAGGAGCACACACGGAAGGACGGATCTGAACCGTCAGATCTTGATCAAATACCTGACAGTTGTCAGATCGGTTGGGAGATGCACGAGGTTTAGCATCGTCGACAAGAGGGTGGAAGTCCCGAAAGGTTTGACTTATCGGGATATCGACATTCGGGATATCGGAGTTCTCGAGGTCGAGAAAGTAGAGACACTTCAAGTCTCAAAATAGCGAGAAACGATTTGAGTCGTCCGGTAGTGGAGACGCGTGGCAGAGATCGAGCGCCCGTCGGTACTTTGGCGCATTGGAGTTCGGCATTTCACGAGTCCTAGAGATGAGGCGTCCAGGACATCAGAAGTCATGAAATCCCAAGAGTTAACCAGGACCATCCATCAGAGGAGGACGCACGAAAGCAATCGGAGCCATCGGGGAAAGGCCCTACAGGAAGTCGTCTATTGGCATTTTGGTCATCGGGATATCGAGAATCCTTGTGACAAGAGGTTTGGGCATTTCAGAATCGTGAAGTTCCAAACCCCGACAAGGAGGAAAGTGCCAATTGTGGGCCAGCTGTCAGCATATCAGAGAAGTGGGAAGTGTCGTTTAAGGGGCCAGCTGTTAGCATATCAGAGAGTCGGGATTCGAGGAATCGACAGTCCCGTGGGGAAATGTTTTTCAACATTTGAAACCCCGAAATCCCGACATGAGACAAGGCTGCGGTCTTGTGAGATAGTGGTCATGTGGGTCAGGAGTCTATCCTGGAGGGCTAACGGGAGTTGGAGCGCATCGGTATTTTGAAGCCCAAAACCTCGAAAGAAGGATAAGGCTGCGGTCTTATGAATTAACGGTCACATGGACCAGAGCATAGCCAGGAGGGCTAACGCATAAAGGGTGCGTATCGGTGAAATTGCTCATCGGAGATCGGGGATTCAAGAGGATAGGAACTCTTGATGTCGGGGATCACGAAACCCCGAAACCCGAAACTGAGTCGGGGAAGATCACGACTTAGTGTAGAAAATTTGTGTAGGTGAATAAAGGACCTGTGTATTGGGTTTTAGCAGAAATTCCATGGAGGAATCGAATGAGATGCTTCGGCTCATAATGAATGAGAACAATCCTGTGAGCAAGAGAGAGATAAGGTGGTGTGGTCGTGATACTCACTGCGTCAATTAACTTAACAGTGGCAGTTATTAAAAAAACACAGAGATATAACATGTTTTTCCAACCCTTAAGAGTCGAACAACTTGACAACAAAAATAGTGAGGACACACATGTCCTTTTGTAAGAATGCCAAGATACAAATTGTATTGATCCACAACCGTATAGGCATGTATTAATGTTAGGGGCAAACAAATACTAGATCTTGGGACACTTAAGTGAAAATGTAGTAAGAATGGGCCATCAACCATGAATCAGGGTTTGAAGAAACGAATACAACAACTGTTGGCAATTTCTCTGTGACTGGGTAAGGGTTACCACCACGAATGAGAGGAAACGAGTTAACCGATGGTGATACATATAAAAAAAACCTCAATAATCAATGGAGAGCCATATTTCACTAGTGCTTACTTATTATTCCAAAGATACCCATCATGAAACTACACCGACTGAGAGAAAAACCAACGCACATCTTAAAAATACCCATTCCTTTCCTTGCAATTCCAAACATTTTTAGTCATAATAGAGAGCCATAACACCACATTTATACATAGTTTAAATTCTAAAGAAAACACAAAATCCAAGCGTGATTGAGCCGTCATTTGGTTCATACAACAAAGAATAGATCATGGATGGAGAGAAAAGAATCATTCCTGTGGTAAAAACGCTTAAATGGTGATTTGTTCAAGCCTTGATCCAGATTATTTTCGGCACGAAATGAGATCGGAGATATAATAAAGAAATGCACAGAGATATCATATATATTGGATAATATAACATAAATGTATCAGATATGCAACCATAAGCACATATATACAGTAATACATGATTTCTATTAATGAAAGAAATGTACAGAGACTGTAAAAAAACAGAGTGAAAGACTTGCTAGAATGGTGGCAGCTTATCTCTGAGAAGAGATGTGACGGATACTCGCATTTACAAGAAGATGATTACAATGAGGATTTTAAGGCCTTTTTATAATAAATGGGAATGATAAAATTCCTATACATCCAAAAACCTAACCCTAGGAGATGAAGCGCCAAAAGTCATGTGGGCCCCATTTGTGAAGTTAGTACATCAACTTCTCGGGGTCATAACTTTTGCATACGATATTCGTTTTAGGCGTATGATAGATTGTTGGAAAGGTATCATCAAGGAGACTAATTTTTGGGGATCAATCATTCCTTAAACTATCATTGAGAACTTAGATATCGAAAAACCTTCATTTAGACCCTCAAAATGGCCCTGGAAGTTAAAACCTGCTAAAAATAGTAAATTGCCAAAATTGCCAGAAAGTTGTTTTGAGCCAGTTGGAAAAGGTGGGTGGCCAAAAACATCCACCTGGATCAAGCCTCCCTTTCAAAATCTTGAAAACTTAGAGCTTCACAACCAATAGAGAGAAATTTCAACAATGGAGCAATGCTAGGGCGACGAGCGATAGGGAAAGTATGGAGTGATGTGCAGTAAATGTACGTCGCTTCCATCACTTGGCCCCATTCAATTCGAAGTATGAGACAACCCAATAAGAATCACATTCACCAATAATCAAACCATATAACCAATGCGTATTCAATGGAAAACCATCGTGAGATATGAGATGATATCCATTGCATAGTGCGCCACCCAATATAGTTTAAACGTTAAGCCTTTCCATAGCTCCAAACAATAATACATATTAACAATTCTATATGAGCCTCCATTCAAATACAATGAAATTTGCATAGTCCATTAACCAAAAAAATAGAATAATAGTTAGGACTAACACTAGTATCCCTTAACTTTTCATTCAAAACTTGCATATAGTCTTTTATTAAATCTCAAATACATAGTTTCTTTCCTTTTATTACACTTTAGGATATTTTCATAGTCTTTTTTCTTTGTTTTGATCATGCTACCATTAAAATATCCCTTGCATATATGTGGCTAGGTAATCAATCATAAGAATTAGTAACAAGGTTATAACATAGCAACTTTAAATAACATGCCCTCATACTCATAAAATTGTTCTGTTTTGCAAAAAGAATTCCACAATAATGTATTATCCACCTATTATCACACCAAATGAAACCAACACTGCATCATAAAAAATGTAGGAAAGTGTAGGCAACATCAAAACAACAACAAAACACGTGTAATATGTCTATCCTTGTGCCTCTAGTCTACGAGTGGTTCCCACCTACTAGTATTATATTATTAGCATAGTTAAATAATAACGCTTTTAGCAATACATTGCGGGCGGAACTCATCGTTACGATTTTAATCGTCAACAATTGTCACTAACAAAAATTATATAAAACAAATGGTTGAGAGGAGGAACGGGGATGAATGGTTATGAGTAAGGTTATGCTATAGAAATTATGACTTGGTTTTACTTGTGAGAGTTGAGATACCCAACTCGAGAGATAGAGTGGTAGCTCTACATTGTGAGGCCATCTGGGAGCTAGACTATTCTGGTTGTTTTTGTGCATGGACCCTTTGCGACTCAGGGAGATAAGGGGGAAGAAGAGTACTCCTAGCATTGTCTAGGAGGTACCAGGGAAGTCATCACAGTTAGACAGAGGGGATATGGATAGATCGCAAGTGCGGGAGAACATCTTCGACCTCTTGTCGTTGACTATGGTATTTTATTGAGAATTGTGTTTTATTCATATTTTAGATGTAAAAGTTTTAAAATTCGCTAAACGAACTTTGGTTGTGACATTTATTTTTCTGTGAGATGTATCTAGAATATTTGTGGCCCAGGAAATTTTTGTAAGATGTATTTAGATTAAAAATGATTTTTTCAGATTTACTTTTCCCTTTAGCATTTTCGTTACCAATGTACTCTCTGCAATTTTTTTTGTGCATTTTATAACCTTGGTGAATTTTTTTCTCTGCGTTTTTCCTTTTTCTACTCAAGGATTTGCTACTTATTCACCCAACGCATTTTCCCTGTGATATTACCTCTAATGGCCTTGCGATTCCTTCTTTTTATCTCTGCGATTTTACTTGGCAAATTTATCAAGAATTGTCTCTGCTCCCAAAAACGAATTCACCCAGCCAAGCAATTTGTCTTTTCCATATCTATTATTGGAAATATTTCTCAGCAAACTTTATGGGTGTTATATCCTTTCATTTTCCTTCTAATATCTCTATGTGTTTACCCTTTTCCCAACGAAATATCATGGCTTTTCCTCGACATTTTCGAGAGCCCAAGGCTATCCATGTTCCCTTTTTTTTCCCAACATGTAATTACTTCAAGTTTCTCTGCATCTAGCAGATCAGAACCAACCAAATTGTGTATGATCCTGGCATTAAAATTTGTTGTCTTTCTAAGCGTTATTCTTTCCTTGACCTATTCTTATGGAACATTTCACCCATCTCAAAAAATGAAATTTCCCAGCATGCAATGACCTATTCCTTTAACATTTCTCCCAACGATTTTCCCTTTTTAAAATCTTTGTAAAAGCATGCTAGCTCTAAGATTTTATGGGTACCTTAAACCTTGGTGATTTTTCCTGAAAGTCATCTCCTTTTCAAAGTAAATACTTTGGGTAAGGTGAGTTTACCCTTGTATTTTTTTCTTGACAAGATGTCTTTGCATAGTTAAATGTTTGGGTAATGCATTTAACTATCATTGCAAGACAACGATCCTTCCTCCCTTTAATTTTGTCGAGTGTTGGTGGTTTGTTGATAATGTTGCCATCATTTTTGTCATGTGTGACTTGGGCACCAATCCCCAATTGAATTCCTTTTCATGCGAACAAAGGTAGTAAGTTCTTGAAGGATTCCCTCACCCCATCTTGTAGTGTGAGAGGTACCATCAAGTTTAGGTAGCACCTAGTTTAGTTCTTAGCGTGGGGTGATTAGATCCTCACCTAAATCTCTTTGAGGAAGGGAGAAGTCTTAGCCACTCCATATATGATATAGTCGATCTCTTGTTAATTTTAATTTAAGACTAATATTCCTTTACTTCCACTGGAGTTGATTAAGTTAACTTGAATCCTTATTTGTTTTCTCGGTTGGGTCCTTTCCTAAATCCCTTAAAAATGGATGTACATTAGTTGAATTCTTTTAGTTCTTTTGATTAATTCCTTCCTTACTTTCTTTGTATTATCCGGTCCTTACGGAATTCCTAATGGATTATAATTACTAGTGATTCCCTTTATATTCTTACGGATCCCTATATTTAAGTAAAGCGTAATCAAATTATGCCTAGAGTCGTTGGTTACAAGCTCAATCATCTGATATGGATGTTGACCTTATAAAACCTAAATGGGAATTTTTTTATTTTGAAGGATTTGAAAACTTTTAATGGTCTCAAGATTGTACTTTCTCTCATGAATTCTTTTTCTCATTCACTTTTCTTGCGCAACCTAGCGTTTGATGGTTCGAATTATTGTTTAAATCTAAGGTTATTCGTTTAGGATTATGATGAATCGATTTATGAACAATGTTATTAGTTCATGTAATGGATGCACAATGTAAAAGTGTTGTTAAAATTCATGTATCGCTTAAGGAGACCAAGTTTCTTATGGGTTCTCTAAATGATTATGAAATTATAGCTCTCCTTACATACTCCTAGTAGATATCCCTACATGAAAATGAATAGTTAAGCTACATGAGATTAGATTGAAATTATGGGCTTGATTCATTACTCTGTATGTAACACCGTGTTACTCATTGTACTTAATTATTGGTTGAATATTGAATAAGTTTAGCATTTATTCTAGTATGCACTCATTGTCTTTTGGTTCTTATTAATTTTATGATTTTTCCTCTCACTCGTTTGCTTTCATCTTTACGTGCAAAATTGATCGAGTCTAGTAGATTATTCTATTACGCCTTGAAAATTTATGGATAAGTATAGTTGATAGATATTGTCTTGAATTGTGGTTTATGTTGGAATAATCCATGGTGGTTACTGCATCTTTTAATTAATGTATGTCAGTTGTAGATGGACTTTTGCTGGAACACTTCATATGAAGAATTTACGTCAATTAAATTGATACATGCTATTCTAGATTGGGCTCTTGATGGATTGATTCATAGATGGCTAATGATGTTATTTAATTGATGTATGTTTGTATTATAATTCATTCACCTTGAATACTTGATAATTAAGACTAGTTGTTTATCTAGTTGGATTTGGGCTTGATTGTTTTAGTTGGATTTAAACACCTTCTTGTTCTTCAGAATAGTCGCCAACCCTAAGACCTTAAGTGGTAAAAATCAATCGAATGAACCCTGGGCTTTAGCATTGCTTATGTGTCCTGGAGATCCTTGAAGGATCATATCTTGTCACTAAGAGGTGGGAGTGAATCAATGACAAAATAATTTGATCATATATTTTACTTCTGTCAATGAAAAAAAAAATTGAACACAATATTTTATCGTGGAACCCAATTGGGAAAACCACAAAAACTTTTTTATTAACTGCAAAATTTTGTTTTACAAGTTACAATAGAAAGAATATGTTCTTCCTCTTTATATCAACACCCACTAATCAAGATGCACCCACACCCGTGTTAACCAGCTCCATATGGTAGGAGGTTACAACTTGCTATTTATTCAACTACAACTAACAAGGAATCACCTATTCCCCTGCAGGCTCCAACCTTCCCTTGCACCTCCCAACCACCTTTAATTTCATCAATTTGGAAATAGGATATGCAGTCCAATAATGATATTCTATATTAAACACTGGATTTCATAACTGCTTCTCTATCTCCTTCTGCTATTGATCTTCAAGAAGACATTGATAGACACACTTTCTAATTCACATCTCAGTATATTTATAAGCCTTTAAAATTTTCAACAAAACTCTTCACAAACAACATATATGTTCATTTAATATTACATAACCCTTGTTTTAAGTAACATGGTCATTAACATGAATTTTCATAACCACACATAATTTTAACAACCATCTGAAAAGTTTTTCATAAATCGATCACAGGTATGGATCGATTTCTTTTTAACGCGATTCCATATCTCTACAAATATTGCAGAAACCGATTTTTGCAGAGGTGCTTCCTTCAACCCTTTCACATGTGACCATAGGTGCAAAACCACAGGCTTATTAATTTAAGAAATGTCTCTTCTTTATCCCTTTTCCTTTTATACCCCATATGTCTAGTGTTGGGACCATGTTCTTCAGTACTTCGTCCTTCGGGATGTTAAGCCTTTGCAACCTTTCAAATATCCTAAATCAGATACCACTGAAATGGATCGAGCAATCAACATTCATTCTTTTGTTAGTCGGATTATCCTGGCTTGTCTAGAGGTTTCGAACAAATCGATGATCATGAATTCATCTATAGGTAAGTGAATGGTTCACGTTTATTTCAGGAGTTTGGTGCTTCGGTGGTTCAGATAATCGTTGCTCCAATTTCCTCTGGAGTGATCATCTGTCGAATAAGTCATAAAGCGATGGAGACCTTTTGTTTTCGGTTGATACTTCCACTTACGCTATCCTTCCACTCTACTTGATCAACTTTTGAGAATGCTCCCGAAGTGTTCTTCAGATAGCACTACTCATGTTTAGTTAGAGACTTCATCCTTCGAGAATTCAAGTGTTTGTTGGTGGTGAAACTCCCGAAGTGAAAACTCTTGGAGTGATTTAACTTATTGACATTACTTGTTGACGTGGCAGCCACATGTCAATTATATTCGTGGCTTACGTATTCCTAAAGTGCCTATGAGATATTAACATTTATCATCATCTGATTATGCCACGTGTCCTTTCTTACGTAGATCTCTTCATGAGGCACATGTTCTTCAACTTGAACTAACAGTCAGGATACTTCCTGAACTGTTCCTCTAATTGAATGAATCATGTCCAATTCGATACTTTGGGTAATTCAATTTCTTCACTTCCCAATTATCCTATCCTTATAATTTCCTCTATACGATGGTCAAGATATGTCCCAAAGTTTTTCCTCAGATCAGACGACTTGTGTCTATTTTAGGACATTTGTGACTTACTCTATCCTTCCACTAAACATGATCTGACGGTCATGATATCTCCCAAAGTGTTCTTCAAATCGGACGTTCCTCACTTAATTCGGGATTTCGGCCTTCAGGTGATATTACTTTTTCTCAACCCTTTTCTCCCAAAGTGGTCAACACCAGAGTTGACCACTTCTACCTTGGCGCGCTCTGAATAGATCAATAGTCAAGGGGTTTTCCAGATCCGATGGTTGACAGGAGTTCATCACTCTGGGGCTTCAGCCTTGGTAGTGAAATTGATGTTAACCGTAGATCTATTGGCAGGTGACCATCGACGGTCGGTGTGGATTAAAGAACCTTAACTTGCGTGTGGTTTGGTCCATCACCCAAAATCCACAATTTGAAGTTGTACGATTGTTGGTGGATTAACCATAGTCATTCATATTTGAGTGGATGAGATCCAATGATCTAGACTAATTGCAATATTGGAAATAGCATGTATTTTAATTCTCCCTTCATGCTCCGTAATCAATCCATGCCCTTGATTTGGTGCTTGCATATCCAACGGTCATGGTTTGTCCTGTGGGGATTTCGATATCGATCATGTTTCTGCACTGTGTTTTCCCTTCTGAACTTCATGTGCATCATCAATTGTTGAAATCAATGACAATACATCAATGAAAGTATCTCCAACAATCTCCCCCTTTGTCATTGAGGGATGATGGGTGTTGTATATGCACTAAAAACACAGTAAAAACCCTCAATTAAATTGTCAACCCAGGGTAAGTAAACTTAGAGTTGTAGCAAAATATATGCCAAAGGTAGAAGGCTGGTAGGAGTATAGTCTAACTAAGGAAGTTATCTATCTAAGGCTAATCTACTCATACAAATCTATCTAATGAACAAACCCTACTAAGAAAATTGAAACTAGGTAACCTAAGTGATTTTGGGCCAAGGATCGATGGATAGTTCTAAGAAAACAAGTAAAAACCCTACTTGAAGTAAACTAGTTCATAACAATAAGCAAAAGGAAACTATTTAAACATAATAATGAGAAACTAACAAGAGAAAACTATTTTAACTTTCCAACCTACATTCAATGAGCAACTACCCCGTGAAAGAAAATAAATAAAGAAGCAAGCAAAGACACCTAACTAACCTACTAAAGCAAGTAAACAAGTAAGAAAGGACAAATATATAACCTACTAAAGCAATAGACAACTAATCAAAGACAACTAACTAACCTACTAAATAAAATAGAGAAGTAAGAAAAAGAAAACTAACTACTGCAAGCAATCAAATTAAAACTTCTCATTGAACAACTATCTAGCCTAAGAGGCAAGTGGACTAAATTCTTAATTCAATACTATTTCTAATTCATGAAAGGAAATCTATTTAATTGAAAGAAAGAAGAACTAACAACTAGTCTTGAATCTATCATAAGCAAAACTACTATCTAGTCTATCAAAGAAAAGACTATCTATCCTACAACAACAATTAAACTATCTTTTGAAACTATGAAAGCAATGAACTATATATTCTGATCTAGGAAAGTAGGAAAACTATCTCTTTTAATCTATGAAAGAAAGAAAACTATTTCTTAATCTATGAAAGCAAGAAAACTATCTTTTAACCTATGAAAACTCAAATATAGTGTTGGTGGTTGTGTGAATGTCTCCGATGTCGTATGATATCTTATAAATATTCATTTATTAACCATCAACAATATAACGAGATCATCATTGTACTATATTATGTAAGAAAAAATCATACTTAAAATGAGCCAGCAATATAAAATGACAATCTTTGAAAGTAGAGTATCTACCTTCACATGTAATTAACCTTGTGATGACGATGAGGGGGTTGATAAATTCCACCTTTATCCACTCCTTAGCATACCCTTTTTCTCCTGAAATGTTGTCGAATTCAGACTTAAACACCCTGTTATAACTTGAGCGCGACAATTGGTGGTTTTTGAACCATCTATCTCCCATTCTTGGGAGATTTGTTGCTGCAGCAATGGACTCTTCTGAGACTTCACAGGTAAGAGCCCCTACATGTGATGTCTTCCCATCGAAACTAAGGGAAAATTTCATGGAGAGACCATCATCGTGGCCCTGCAAGGTAGACAAGAATGGCCCCCAGCCTGCGCACAAAAACATCTCCCTGCACTGTGCAAATTCGGGAATGGAAAACAAGTCTGCATAGGAGGAGGGTGTATCTCTTGGGCATTGTGACAGAGGTGGAGTTCACCAGGAAAGGGTGCAATCAAGCAAATATATGGGATGAATTGGGCATGGGCTAAAAACAATTTGAACAGGGGACAAATTGGCAGAGGTTGGGCGTGATATCTTAATGCAGGGGAGAGGAAATGGCAAAGGAGAATTGAGATAATAGAGTGCCCAACCCGATTTTGAATGCACCTATAGTGGAGTAGGTTACAGGCATGTGTGTGCGGGCTTCCATGTGTGGATAATTCGAATTCAAAGGCTTGATTTGGAGCAATGTAATGATGTGTGGTTAGATCAATGTCCAAGTCTTTTGACTTGGACATTTGATCATAAACATATGAAGCATATACAATCAATGTCTACAACCAATTCAATTAAATGTAGTTGAGTTTTGGTTACCTGGAATCTAGGACAGTTACTGGTGTGTAATTCATATGGTACTTCGTTCGACACCTCAAACAACATCTCATATGGCACCTCATACAGTACTTCATCTGGTACCTCTGTGTTAAGTGAATTTTCACCTATTATAATGGATAGCCTGCAAATTTGAAGTGTTTTTTACAATCACAAAAGTTAATGAGCAGAGGTAGAATGATCCATGCTCACTCAATCTTCTTTCATATGACATATAATTTCAAAAACCTACAATGAACAGGTTATAGAAAGCATAAAAATGTATCGTCAAACCTACAATATGCAGCTTCTAATGAAATGATAAACCGATAAAGAGTGGTTTGTTAAGTAACCGATAAAGAGTGTCCTGTTAAGTATGTGTTCAGTAATTTATAGCACACAGGAGTTAAGCATTTCAAAAATAACATGACTATTAATGCAATAACTTGTATCATGGTAATAATACAAAAATCCTTGCAAAGACTTATTTTTCTAGGTAATGATCATTTGTCATCTCATGAACCCCTCCCCCACACCTAAGTATTGTGACACCTCACAATCAAAAGTATAGGAAACCAGTCAGTATCCCCCAATAACTGAATATTTATAGTATGTCAAGTGTAGAAATAAATTTCACAGATTGGTCTGACGAGACAGTTAGGAGATGGCCCCACCTATAGGATAAGATATCCTATATATAGATAAGAAGAGGTAGGAAAGAGAGTTTCAAGATAGTCTTAGAGCTATTTCCCAATGGAAATTTTGTGGATTTAATTAAACTTAGCTTAACCACACATACTTCATGTCAACTTTGTCTGCAAGTAATGTCGTACATCAACACAAGTTTAAATTTATTATTTATTTTTGTCAAATTACCATCCTCGCTAGGTAGAATGCTCTGCTGCCAGCAAGCATGTTCAGTACTCTGGCGGGTTTACCTAGTCATACCACAGGCCGGTACCCACTGCCAGCAGACCTGTTCAGTATCCCGATGGGTTATCCTCTTAAACCCTTAGAGACTGGCCCTCCATCTTTTAATATTTTAGTATAAGATTTCTTATGCAAGAAGATGGGGGAACAACTCTGAAAACAATTTTTTTTTTTTTTT
>SNQJ01S0011672.1:37863-55685 GCA_010110895.2 Picea sitchensis | reverse complement strand
TTAACAAACCCTAGAGGACGATTCAGTGGTGAAAGATTCCACCTAGCTTGTCCCAAGATTGGTCTCGGAGCTGCTATATGCTCCCACACCATTCTAGTTCCAGATCTACTCAGTTGCAGGAGGATTCCACATCAGTTGCTTGTGCAAATAGAGAGAGGGCGCACCAGTTGGCGGTTTCCAGCAAGGGGGGTGCACCATTCATTGAGGAGGGATTCGTCCTAGTTAAGGAGAAGGGATTCTGAGAATTCCAAGTATTGGGTTTCCTTTGAAGGTTTCTTGACATCATTCTTGGTGGTTTTCCAGAGTCTTTCAGTGGAGGATCGATTTGTATTGAGAGTGGGACATTTGCCCAAGAGGAGGGCGCACCATTATTTGGAGGGTAGCTAGATCTAAGGATCTAGCAGGTATTTGAGGATTTGAGCACTTGGGTTCTCGTTGCAGTGTCCTGATCTATCATTGTGGAGAGTTTCAAAGCATTTGGTGGCCTCCTTCATCAGGGCCGAATTATCTAGGGCTTTAGTCATCTAGTGGGGTGCACCATTCAATGGGGGATTTTAGATCTACAGAGATTGAGAGGGATCTTGGATATTCGGGCACCTGGGTTATTCTTACCATCACCCAATCTACTGTTTGACACCTTTCTTGAGATTATTGGACATCTTTGGCACCAGGGCCAAATTGTTGATGAGCTTCAGTTATCCAGCAGAGCGTGGCATCTTCCAGCTTGAGGGGTTTGGCACCTGGAATTGGTCTTCATCTCTTATCCAGCCTTTGGAGGTATCTTTTGTATTAGCGGGATCATTTTTTATAAGCTCATATCTATTGTGTATCTTCTTGGCCATCTGTTGAGCATTCTAGATTGGCATCTTCATTGTAGCAGGTTTCTCTATTTTACGAATAAAGAAGATTTGAGATGTTTTGGATTGTCTATCTTATTGCTTATGGTTGAGGTATGTTCCATGGTTATCTCTTTCTCTTATTTTCTGCATACACACATCTAAACACAACTAAACATGTATATCAGCAAATTGTTTGACGAAATACCTCACTCAGTAAAAGTTTTAAAAAGACACCAAAACCGTGATGATCCTTGCATAATGGCTTGGGATCATTACATCATATCCCTAAGTCCAATTCATTTCAGCAACCTGCAAGAATTATTCACCAAGTTCAAATCCATCCTCGTTGAACTTAATTCATGTGGAGTCATGAAAGGGGAAGAACAACTCATCCTTTCAATTCTCTTGAAACTAGGCCCTAAATATTTCGTATTTGTGTCATCTTTTCAAGCATCTAAATTGACTCAGAAAAAATGGAAAATGCCTCCATTGAATGATTTCATTGCATCATTGACTCAAGAGAAAGCTAAGTTAGTCCAAATGGGTGCCATCAAGCATTCCAAGAACCAAGCACTTGCGACTACTGATGCTCCAAAGAGCAGTGGAAAAGACAAGGAAAAAGGAACGGGTAAATTTCCTGAATCGAAGAAGGAGAGATTCACACAATCTTCAGAGAACTCTTCTAAGCCTAAGGGTAAGAAGAAGAATAATGAAAGAACACTTTTCAGCTACTATTCCAAAGGTTTTCATCTTGAAGAAAATTGCATGAGGAAGACTATCGATGAGATGGCTAAGCAATTGCAGCAACACAATCTCATGGTGCCCGAAAATGAAAAGAAGAAAGATGATAACAGAACGGGAGGGAGAGCACGAGATGGTCATGATTTAATGGATGTCACATCCACTCAATCATCTTGGATCTTTGAATCAGGTGCATCGAACCATATGGCTGCATCAAAATATGAATTTTCCTCCATCGAAGAAAGCACCAGATCCCCAATTTACTTCGGAGATGCCACACCCGCAAAGGTGTGCAGAGAAGGAATTGTTGATCTTGAAGGGGGATGCTTCACAAATGTGCTTCATGTACCCTCATTGTCTTCAAATATTCTCTCAATATATCATATCACTCATTCCGTCTCTGGAAGGAAGGTGGAGTTCACTCCGGACTCTACAGTGATTACCAACATTTCCACAGGCTCACAACTTGCACATGGAATTGCAGATCATAGTTCTCATTTGTATTTCTTCTCCCACTTTGTTCCTAAATCTATTAGCACTGTATTTATGTCACAATATAATGATATTAGGAGGTTATGGAATGAAATATTTGGCCATATAAACTATAAGTACTTTCATCAACTCAGCAAGGAAAACATGGTAGAATGATTGCCAACTATTAAATTCACAAGCGATGTATGTCAAGGATGCATTCTTGGAAAGCATCCAGAGAAAAAGTTTGAAAAAGGGAAGGCACAGAGAGATTATTCACCACTTGGGATGATTCAAAGTGACATTACGGGCCCATTCCCACAGCCTTCAATCAGTATACAACTACAACACATAGTGTCATATACACCACAACAGAACGATGTTGCGGAGAGGAAAAACCGGTCCTTAAAAGAGATGGCAAATTGTATGCTACAATTGAAATCATTAGCTCCCAAGATATGGTCTGAAGATATTCATTGTGCATCATACATTCAGAACCAAGTTCCTCACAAATCACTCAAAGGAGCCAATCCTTTTGAATGTTGGACCGGTAAGAAACCGAAAGTGTCGCACTTTCGTATTTTTGGTTCACGAGCATGGGCTCACATTCCGATAGATAAGAGGAAAGCTTTGGAGCCTCAAAGTGTTGAATGAATATTTGTTGGATATCCTGAAGATGTCAAAGGATATATATTTTTGGACTCTCACACTGAAAATTTCATTGTATCTCGAAGTTTGAAGTTTGAAGAAGAACCACTGCATGATTTTTCAGAAGACCTTGCCGAGGAATCGCTTGTTGTCACTGATGAGGAGGAGTCAGAAACTTCTTTGAGCACTTTAGAAAATCCATCATAGAATCCTTTCAGGTCTTATAGAGAGGATGAGGAGCAGGTCGTGTCTTCTCCAACTCAGTTGCCAACTTGGGCAAAGAAAACCCTGCAAGATGCAGGTGAACTAGTCGGTGATCCTGCGGATACAAGAAGGACTAGATCACAGTTTTTTGGGGCTCCTCAAGCCCTGGATGCCACATAACCTTTTCTTACCATAAATTTATATATGTCACTTGGTTCAGATACAAATTCACACTTTTAATTTGCAGACATATTCACCAAGTACTTCACAGAAAAGAAATTTCCAGAACTGAGAGCTATGCTTGGAGTGGTGGAGACAACTGAGTAGGTCACTTTTGGCCGCTCAACTTTTTTTTTTCCTCTTTTGGGGGTGGAGTTTTTACCAAGATGTTTTCCCTCTTTCCTCTTTTCATGAGGAATTCTTTTATGTAATGAGTACCTAAAATGTCCAAGTTGTCGGGACTCAAATTTTTTGTCATTTTAGTTAGGCTTAAGGGGGGGGTGTTGGAGCATCTCCCTAACTTAGATTAGTTTATACCTAGACTAGACTCCTAGATATTGGTTAATACATTCATTTACACTTTATTTCACCTAATTTGGCCAAATAGAGAAGAAGGGTGCCTCATCCCTATATTTTAGGGAAACCTGCTAATTTTAGATCAAGACTCAACTCCCGATTCTTGATTTTCTTGATTTTTCTTGATTTTCTCGATTTACTCTTGATTTTCTTGATTTATTCATGATTTATTCCAACTCCCCCATAAAAAAAATCATCTATTATTATGTAATTCATACCTCCTCTTTGAGTGAGAGATTTATTCCTTAATTAATGATTTTTGCCGTTACTATTATTAGTAACTACTATTTCGGGTTAGTTAAGTGAGTTGGAACTGCTTCTCTTGTCAGTTAAGTGAGATTAAGTGAGATAATGCAAATCACTTGACTCTTTTGGACATTAATTATTGTGTGACATGTATATTTAGTTTTCTAGGTCTAACTATGTGGTCTCCCTTAGCTTATGACACCTATTTTAGCTATTTCTAGCTTTTTTTTACTAGAATTTCTATGTTGGAAATTTTATATATTCACCTCCTCTCTTATTTTTGAGGATGGTGGCTCATGTATATTCATTTTTGATTAATATAATTCTCTGATTTATGGAGAAAAAACTTTCTCTCATATCTTGAATATCAACAAATTGCATGTGTTCAATTTAACTAGAATTCTAGATCTATTGGGGTTTCTGCATGAATTCTACACCATGTATAACTCCAGACAATCATGAATAAGATCAGAAAATATCCCTAATACTTCTCATTGAAATATGGCAGGAGAATTACATAATCCGAATGGTAATACCCTATAGGCATAGGTTCCCCAAGGATCAGTAAAGGTAGTCTTGTCCTGGTCCTCGGGTTCTATAAGAATCTGATTGTACCCACTGTACCCATCTAGAAAGGAAAAATACTTCTTTCCAGACAAGGTATCTAGAAATTGGTCAATAGAAGGGAGAGGAAAGTAGTCTTTCAAAGTGGCCTTGTTGAGTTCCCGGAAGTCAACACAATTTCTCTATTTCCCAGTCACTTTATTTGGAACCACTACAAGTGGGGATACCCACTTACTGTCGGAGATGGGATAGATAAATCCGACATTTAACAACTTTGGGTTCATCCTTCTCTGGGGTTTCCTAATAGGTGTTACTTCCCCCTGGGTATATATGTGATGGATGCATGTGTCAGGGTGTATACCCTTCATGTCAGTGTATTCCTAGGAAAATGCTCCCGATTGTGCTTTAAGGATATCTACTAACTGTTTTTGTTGGTCTGTATCTAGCCCGAAGTTTATATGTAAAAATTTCCCTGGACTAATCTCGTAGGGCATAGTATAAGACATGGAAGAATCATCTATTTTGAAAATAAAATATGTTGAAGACAAAATGGATGGGTCCAGTTGTTCTTGAAAATCTTCCCCAAACATGTACTCAAATTGGGGAAAAGACTGTGGAAAATCCACACATGTGATAATAGAAATGAATTGGTTTAACACATTTTCTGTTGTGTGCTCCTAAATTTCCCTTGCATGGTCACTCGACAATACAGGTTCTTCTCTGTCCTTGTTCTCGTATGGACATTCAAGCCACCATATATTCTCCATAATAGGTTGATATGGAGGGTAAATGGTGAGCTTCTGGATAGAGAGACCATTTGATATGGTCATTTCTCCTTCTCTACAGCCAATAAATGTGTTGGTTGTGGCTAGCTAAGGTATTCCCAAAATAACGGGATGGCCTCTAGTAGGATCCTTTGAGTGAATGACAAGGAAATCTACTGGGTACTCCCATGAGGCTAAAGTAACCATGATATCATCTAAAATCCCTTCAGGTATAACCATAGTCTTATCTGCTAATTCCAAAATGGTCGGGGTAGGCCTAAGAAGAGGTTGTAACTGTAATTTATCCAAGGTAGTAGCATTCATAACATTGATGGTTGCCACTAGGTCTATGAGAGTGTTTCCAATGGAGACCTCATTAATGGTTATGGTCACTATGGGGTTTCCTGGGTTCCCATATTTTGCTAGTTTTGGCTGCTTTGATATATACTCAAAAATTCCTCCTACCAAATGTATTGTAGGGGGCTCCTTTTGCTTCCTACCTGGCTTCTTGATACCCAATTCATTGACTACCTTATTGTAGATTGGAAAGTATTTAATAGCTTGAAGTAGGGGAATCTTGACACAAATATTTTTCAATTCCAAAATGTCAAATTCTGGTCGAGTGGTAGGTTTTTCGGTTACCAATTAATCTGGATAAGGAGGGACCTTCATAATTTGTGAAGGTTCATTTTGATGAAGCTTGGGTTCTTGATTCTTCAGGATAATAACATCTTCCCACCTAGTGTCATCCATGGGTTGTTTGATGGTTCCTTCTTCTTCTTCTTCATGGATGACCACTGGAGGTCTCTTGTTATATAGAACTTTTCTCGATCTTAGTTGAATTTCCTGTAATGGAACAAGAGTAATAACATACATCGGGAAGGCCTTCATCTCAACATTATGAAGAGGTTGAGGGGGATAATTATTGGGATTCGACACTGGATGTGTCGGTAATAGTGTCGGTCTCGGGGAGCTTTCATTTTGATATTGTAGCAATTGTTGTTGTGGAATAAGAGGTAAAGGCGGTGGAACAAATCCTGACAGAAGTTGTGGAGTGTTCGATGGGAACTGAGGATAAGGATGGTTGGACATAGGGATAGGTGAAGCTTGAGGGTTTCCTTGATTATGTCCTCCTCTCCATCCTTGAATCCAAGGATGTTGGTATTGAGTAGACCAGTTTTTCCAACCTAATGGATTCCACTGTTGTTGTTGTTGATAATAAGGTGGAACTTGGGATTGTGGATTTGGGTATGTGGGTTGGTTCCTAGGATACCATGGCCTCCTAGGTGCATATGAGGACTCCCCAGGATCTCCACTCCTATATATGGCTAATAAACCAAGCAATGATGAACATTTTTTAGTCACATGGTCTTTTGTACAGAAGCCACAAACTGAAATGTTATCTAATGGGCATTCCCTTGAGGAATGCTTCCTCCTGCATCTTGGGAAATATATGCTCATTGTTGCATTTCCCTCCTACTGTTTCTTTTTTATTTTTAGGGTGTCCAACTGGGAACCTATTGTTCTTAAGATATCTGTCTTGAAGTTATCTAAAAGTTTTCCTATCTCTTCTCTTGTGATACCACTTGAACTAACTCATTTTAAGTTTCTATTGTAAGGGTCCTAAACATTCTTGTTTGTTTTGGCTCTACTCCTTAAGTAGTTTTTACACATTTCACATATTTTAGAAAATGGTTTATGAGAGATGTCACCTGATGCCATCAGGTTAAGAATTTCTACATATTCTTTTGAAATTACCTTAAGCAAAAGAGCCCTAATTTCATCCTCTGGGAGGTCATGGTATTTTGACTTTTGGGAGATATAACCAAATCTTTCCATATAATCTTCAAGGTTCTTGTCTTCTAATTGTTGGATTTTAAAGATGTCATTACGAGACTCTTTGTTCTTGTATTAGTCTTGGTATTTCTTAAGAAATATGTCTTTCATGGCTTCCCAAGACCTAATATTGCATTCTCCCAACCCCATGAACCATCTTAGTGCAGAGTCTCTGAGGGTGGCAAGAAAGAGTTTTAATTTCTGGGCATCTTGCACATAGTTGTAGCTCCTACACAAGATGTCAAATTCAAATAGGAAAGTGTCTAGGTATTCACTGTTTTTACCATAAAACGTAGGTAGTTCAGAGAGAGGAATATTCTTCATGTTGACATTTGGAGTGGTGTCTAAAATCGAAAACCCGAAGGTAGTTTCGGTTTGGTTTCTAGTTTCTTATTCCTCCCTATGTCTTACATTGTTATGGTCTTCCTGATCATCCATATTGGCTTGATTTCCAAAAAGAGAGTACCTAGGTGGTTTTATCTTTGTCGAGAACTAGGTTTCCTTTAGATGGAAAGGTCTTCCTATGGATTGGATGTCTGGGACTCTACTCAGGTTGGTCAAGACTATTGGTGCCAAATGTTTTGTATCAGTTTGAGAGATGATCACATTGGCTGAACTACCAAACAAAAGATTCACCTGTTCAGGGTCTATGATGTCCTTAAAATTAGGGTCCCCTGGTGGTGGTGTAAAAGAAAAGGTTGTATTGTTTGGTTCTGTGGAAGATTCGAGTGGTCTTGCCTCCTTTCCTAATATGATTGATGCTTCAATTTCTTGCTCTATAGTGCTCCATGTGTTAGTCTTCTTAGAGAATATTTTAGCTCTTTGAGTTGAGCTAGCTTCTACTTTTTGATATAAGTCTGTGGATTTTATAAGTGGAACATTCCTTCCCCCAAAGAGAATGGAAGGAACCTTAGTTGAAAGGTCTGATTTTGATTTAATGTATCTACCTTGTGGGTCTCTAGGTCTATTCATGAAAGAAAGAAAAAGGAAAAAGCTACCATTTGGTTTCTAGGTCTACTCATAAACAAAAACAAAAAAGAAAAACTATTATTGGTTTTGGGGAAAGCTGTTATAGTAGATGCGCAGGTTCTTACCTCTCATCTTAAATCTCCCCCGCCACCAATCTGATGCTAAGGTCTAAGAATGATCTATTTCCTAACTACTTCTTACCTTGAGACAATTCCCCGACAATGACGCCAAAAATGATGGGCGTTGTATATGCACTAAAAACATAGTAAAAACCCTCAATTAAATTGTCAACCTGGGGTAAGTAAACTTAGAGTTGTAGAAAAATATATGCCAAAGGTAGAAGGATGGTAGGAGTATAGTCTAACTAAGGAAGGTAGCTATCTAAGGCTAATCTACTTAGACAAAACTATCTAATGAACAAACCCTACTAAGAAAATTGAAACTAGGTAACCTAAGTACTTTTGGGCCAAGGATCGATGGATAGTTCTAATAAAACAAGCAAAGACCCTACTTGAAGCAAACTAGTTCATAACAATAAGCAAAAGTAAACTATTTAAGCATAATAATGAGCAACTAACAAAAAAAAAATATTTTAACTTGCCAACCTACATTCAATGAGCAACTACCTTGTGAACGCAAATAAATAAACAAGAAAGCAAAGACACCTATCTAACCTACTAAAGCAAGTAAACAAGTAAGCAAAGACAACTACCTAACCTACTAAAACAATAAACAAGTAATCAAAGACAACTAACTAACCTACTAAAGCAAATAGAGAAGTAAGAAAAAGAAAACTAACTACTGCAAGCAATCAAATTAAAACTTCTCATTGAACAACTATCTAGCCTAAGAGGCAAGTGGACTAAATTCTTAATTCAAAACTATTTCTAATTCATGAAAGGAAATCTATTTAATTGAAAGCAAGAAGAACTAACAACTAGTCTTGAACCTATGATAAGCAAAACTACTATCTAGTCTATCAAAGCAAAGACTATCTATCCTACAACAACAATTAAACTATCTTTTAAAACTATGAAAGCAAGTAACTATATCTTCTGATCTATGAAAGAAGGAAAACTATCTCTTTTAATCTATGAAAGCAAGAAAACTATTTCTTAATCTATGAAAGTAAGAAAACTATCTTTTAACCTATGAAAACTCAAATATAGTGTTAGTGGTTGTGTGAATGTCTCCGATGTCATATGATATCTTGATGGCACTTGAAAACAAAGGACAATTCAAGCAGTATAAGCTCAACACTAATCTCAATAGCAAAGTGGAAGGTATGGATTAGACAATCCAATGAGAATTTATCCATGACAAAAACAATCGTCAATTACCCTGCAAAATCATTTATTAACGATCAACAATATAACAAGATCATCATTTTACTTCTATATTATGTAAGAAAAATTCATACTTAAACCCAAGCTATTAACTAAGAAATACAATTGCAATTTAACTCTAGGAAAGAAATTACATAAATGAAACTATGCTATATCTATTCTAACAATTCAAACTGCAATAAGAAAATGCTTAAGAATAGAAATTAAACTATGATATTGAAAAGTAAACTAACAACTACATTAACCAACAACTAATTAAACAAGATCTATATAAAAATGAGATAAGAAATATATAATTAAAAACTGAAATTAATTCTATCCATCCATCAAATCCTTGTCGAAGAGGACCCAAATAAAAACTTTGTTCTATTCTAATTAAAACTCTGTTTTAAACTCGACTATAAATTCATAAATCAAAGAATAATCTAACATCTAATTGTGCATGGGGTTAGTCTAGGGACTTGCAAGTCCATTTCTAATCTACAATATCAATGCATGCTAACACAATCCTTCATTCTATCCTGCAAAAGAGAATCAAAAGCAATTAAATTATAACAACAAACTAATTAACACAATAAAGATGCATGTATAGAAAATAAAGAGAACAATTAAATTATGAAATTCATAAACAAACACGAAGATAGTTACTAGACTATTGGTGGCCTCCCCAACAAGTCGTGGTCACTTCCTAAAATCACACCACGAGCTCAGCAAGATGAATTCACCATAAAAACTAAAAAAAAACGTTTCTTATATAATTTGGCAATGTAAAATAGAAAAACAGAGAAAAAACGAGTTTGTCTCCAATACACTGGTTCTTCTACCTAGTTCACAATCATCTGACCATCCTAGTAGTATTTATAAGATTACAAACCAAGTGGTCGACCAAAGGAGGGTCGAACCACTTCTAAATTCAGAAAATTACAATAAATGATTCCCTAACTGATAAAATAGAGCGAGCCAATAATCGCCCTCTTGAACAACTAAAACTGAGTGGTTGAAAGATCAGTAGCTAGAAGGGGCAAGAATGAACAAAAACCGCGTTCCTGATTTTCCCATCACTAGCCGCCAATACCATAACTTCCAAGTCCCCCTCCGTTTTTGTGAAATACGCAGTGCTGGACAGAGTGTCGGATCAAGTGTCAAAACAAGTACTTGAAGGAGTGTTGGATTAAGTGCCGGAAGCATAAACATGTTGTGTTTTTTCCCTGTAACATCAGAAAAATGTGAATTAGATCTTGGTAATCATAAAACACGATGAATTATACTCAATATAATCATTAAATATGAATCACACATACCTAGTGTCGGTCATACCGTTTTATCATGAAATTCTTCAAAAAGATCTGTTAAAATATGAAAAACACATATGTACATGCGACAAAAGTGTATAATAACCGTCATAAAAGTGATCATATCTCGGGCCCAAAAAGGGAAACACTCTAACTTCATACAAAATCCCCCTATGATGATTCTTTTCTTTATGAAGTTACTCTCCCCCTTTGACATCAATGGAAAATGGTTCCTCCCCCTATGGTAATGCTCTGTCTTTATGAATGTTGCTGACCAGAATATGAACTCAGGTAACTCTTACTACAATCGTACTTTTCTTGTCATAAGTGAATGACTCCCCCTATAAATTTTCTATCTCTGCTTCTAACTTCTATTCCCCTTTGTTTATGAAGGGACAATTCTTCTTGACAAGATCTCTCCCCCTGCCATTTCTACAGGATGCCATGTATACCACTATATGCAGTCTACTATTTCCACTACGGATAGTGTTTTCCTATTGGAACACTGAGCAACTGAAGCTTATACTTTTCAAACGACCTTTTGACCTATCCATTGCTTCTCATCGATCTCTAACAAGATGCATCAATATTTATTCAAGATGTTTTTGATGTCTTCTTTAATTCATAGTAAAATTCTTCTTTAAACTAATATTCACAGACTTTGATCAACAATTATTATTGATATACTATTTGTCATGAATTGTTATTCATCAAACCAAAGCATCCATCGAAAAATGGGGCTTTATTTTACTCTCTGTCTTTTGTATTTTTATTGTGCAGGTTTTATCCAATGTTTTTCACAGTGTTCGACATCTGGACTATTATTCAACTCACGACAAACCTGGTTATCCTCCATTTTGTGATTCCACTAATTTATTCGACAAGTTGGCAGTTTCATTGTAAGTTTCCACCAACCAAAACGACCCTTAAGCCCATGGTCACCCATATGACCAACGTGCAATGTATATATATAAACAATATATTTCCAATGAACGGACGAGATCCTTCCTCATCAGATCGACAATTATTGTCGTTTTGACAAAAAGGTAGGGGGCCTGACAGCTAGTCCCGGGCTCCAGACTGGTGATCTTCTAGTGAATTCCAATCACCTAGAGCCCTCACCATACCTTTCAATACGTTTCAAATAAGTATAGTGAGGGATGTATATATAAACCCACACAAACATTTTTTCACTTCCAATGTGGGATAAATCTTGTTACATGAGACGATCAACACCGCCAATTTTTTATCAGAAAGCTATTGAGGCTTCTCACCTTTTCCTCTGCATTGAGCAACTTCTCAGTATTTCCATCGATCATGTTTACCATAATAGTCCAATTCAAATGCTTTTACCTCATCATCATGTGCTATCATGTGATCTACCTTAGATTTTGACAACAACACGCTGTATGAGACTTCAACACATCATCCAAGCCATTCTCTATTTTTGAATCCCATGACAACACTATGTTCTTATAACCTGCTATTTCAAAGCACATTCCATGTTTCTTCAAGTGAACTACATCATTCATTATTTTCATTTTCAGATTTGTACTTAATTTATTCTCATCATCACCTCACTACTGTAAAATTTTCCATTCATTCCATTTCTTTCTCACATAGTAACTTCCATTTAGGGTTTTTTCCACTTGTAACCATTCTGAGACCAATAGATAACCTGCATTGTTCTTGGGTAGATAAAGACCTGCAATAAACTATGTTAGATCCTACATAGAGTTATTCTATTAAACCATGATTTTTTCGATGATCCTATTCATTTTTATGTGCTTCAATGCTCATAGGAGCATCAACATGAATGAATTTCAGCTCTTCCCTAAATTCTCCTTCCCTTTGTTTTTTATTTTTCTTTGAGAAGGAGTTTCAGTGTACCATTAAAATAGGATTGAAAATTTTCTAAGATAATCATCACTCAATTCTTCTTGTTGTTCTACTATTAAAGATTCATCATCAACGTCACTATTATGTGCACCAGAAGCTTCTTTATCCGTGTCTTGAGAATATTCCTCTATTAATTTCCATTTGTTCGGTAATGGATGATCTTCTTGTATGACATTATCGAATTTTGGAGTTGTGTCAGATTTTTATTTATTCTCTTCTACTTCTTATTCTTGTGTACCAATTGACTCATCATCGTCTTCATCTTCATTGTCAAGTATGGTATCTTGATATTTGATCTTTATTGTTTTTAATTCATCCTCCTTAACATATGCACTCTCAACAATCTTATGTAATCTAAGATTGTAGCATATTTATGCTTTCTTGGTAGAAGCATATCCAGGAAAGATATCTTCATCAGATCTAGAATCAAATTTTCTGATATTCTCATCAAGCCTTTTGATGTAACAATTACTTCCAAATACCTTGAAGTATTTTACCGAAGGAGCTCTCCCAAACCATAGTTCATAAGGATTCTTATTACTATTAATCCTAATCCGACCTTTGTTTATGTATATTTGTGTGCCTACAACTTCCCTCCAATATCCATCAAATAATCTTTCTTCATTGAGCATAGTCCTTGCAACCTCCTAGACTGTTCTATTCCTTCTCTCAACAATCCCATTTTGCTGAGGTGTTCTGGCAGCAAATAATTTTTTTTTATTCCATGAGTTTCAAAGAAGAGGTCAAACTCTTTTGAGGTGAACTCACCACCATTGTTTGATCTCAAACATTTGATTTTTTTCTCTGTTTCATTTTCAACAAGGGTCTTAAAAGATTTGAATTTGTTAAGTTCTTCTAATTTTTCCTTGAGAAAACATACCCAATCCATTCTAGTAAAATAATCAATGAACAACATAAAGTTGGACTCTCCTTGCAAACTCTTGGTCCTTATAGGTCTACAAAGGTCGATATGAACAATCTCTAAAGGTTTTGAGGTTGAGTATTATTTTCCCAAATTCATAGTGCCTTTCCCAAGTATGTTACCTGAAGCATTTTCACCAAATGTAACTTTAATCTTTTGTATCTTTAATCTCAAAAACTTGTCCTTATTTCATGTCATATGTTTTGAGAAACCACTGTCAACATACCATAGATCTTCTTTATCTTGGGATTTCAAGGCAATATGACATTCCTCTTTTGATGTTTTTTATTTCCAAAGATTATTTTTCTCTCTAATGAAATTTGGTTTATCTGAGACTTCCATTAATCTACAATTACTTTCTTTATGTCCATAATTATGACATCTGAAGCATTCTAAATTCCCTTCTTGTATAGGTGCAAAGGAATTATAATTTCTTCTCTTAACTTGATCTAATATTTGGTTATATTTAAGATTATAGGTCTTAACCCTCAAGTTTTTCCTTCCATATGCTCTACAATTCATAGCTTCGTGTCTGAAATTAGAGCATGCAAATAAATAACCAAAGAAAATGTGCGGATACTTGTTTTGATAAAACTTCTTTGGTGTTTTATTATATTCCTTCTTGATGGGTGGAGGTAGTCCTCTGGATTTTTGATAATTGCTTGTCTTTTCTTCATCTTTCTTCTTGAATGTACTGAGGAGAGTAGTTGCATGAGATTTTGAGTTATCTTGGTTTTCTTCATAAGAATAACCTATCCCATTTTTGTTATTTGAATCCCATTGTGTGGTTATAATCTTATCTAAGATTTTAGAGCTATTTTCATATCTTGTTTGGATAAGTTTTTCATCGAGCTCTTTTCTTAGGTGAACCATTTATGCCTCCATTCTTTCACATGCTATTTGTTTCTCTTTAAGATACTTTTCCAGACTTTTTTCCATCCTATTTGCTTCTAGGTTTTGGTTTTTCAGGTTGCTCATGAGTTTCTCCATTTATTTTTCTTTCTATTCATGTTTTTCTTTTTGTTCAACTACAAAAAATTTTAGATGTCTATATATGTTTTGTATTTTCTTAATTCATCCAAGGCATTGAGAAGTTCTTCTTCCATATTAACCTCTGCTTCATCTTCTGACTCTTCCCCATGCTCAATTTCTTCTATCTCATTAGATTCTTCAATACCTATAAAATGACTTCATTATCATCACTGTCACTAGATTCTCATGAACTATTGTTTTCTTCTTTTGAGTAAAAAATATTTTTCCCTTTGTAATACCTTTTCTTATAGTGGGGTTTTCCCTTCTTCTTGTATTGTTTATTTCTGTCTTCTTCATATTCAGGGTCTTTCTTGGGATAGGGACACTTACATGAAAAGTGGCCAACTTTTCCACAATTAAAACATTTGAAAGGCATCTTGCCTTTGTACCTCCCTGATCCTTTCTGAAGTTTTTAAATAGAATTGCTTCTTCTACATCATATTCTTCATAATGGTTGGATTGAGGTTTTTGATTATGATTTTTTTTTTCTTGAGCACCTTGAAGGCTTCCTCTCCTTTTTGGATGTTCTCATGAACTAATCTTAACTCATAGGCTATGAGGATTCCATACAATTCATAAATGGTGAGTTCATCAAGTTTCTCTCGATCTTCAAGAGTGGACACTTTAAGATTATATAGCATAGATAGTGTTCTTAGTATCTTTTCAACTAACTCATTGTCTGACACTTGTACTCTCAAACCTATGATTGAATTAACAATATTATCAACTCTTTCGAAGTACTCTAAGATTTTTTCTTCATCCTTCATTTTTATACCTTCATATTGTACTTTGAGAGTCTGAATTTTGGCCCTCTTTGCCTTAGAATCTCTTGCATATATACTTTCCAATTTATCCTAGAGTTGTTTTTCATTTTTAAAGTTTAGTACTTTAGCAAGGATCTTCTTACTTAGTCCATCTTGTAGTGTGTTTAAAGCCATTGCATGTTCCCAAAAATTCTTCTTGTCTTCTACTTCTATGGGAGTGACTTTTGGAACATCATATCCTTTTTCAACTAATTTCCATACTTCCAGTCCAATGGACATCATAGAGATTTTCATTCTAACACTCCAAAAGACATAGTCTTCACCATAAAATAGGGGGAATTTTGATGACATCTTAAACTGTTGATCCATTCCGATGTATATTTCTCTTCAAGTGATTTAAACCTTTAATGAAGAGACTGGATCTGATACCAATTGAAGGATGATATCATGTCACTGAGAGGGGGGGGTGAATCAGTGACACAATAATTTTATCATATTTTTTACTTTTATCAATGAAAACAAAATTTTAACACAATATTTTATTGTGGAACTCAATTCGGAAAACCTCAAACACTTTTCTATTAACTGCAAAATTTTGTTTTACAAGTTACAATAGAAGGAATATGTTCTTCCTCTTTAGATCAACACCCGTTGATCAGGATGCACCCACACCCTTGTTAACCAGCTCCAAATGGTAGGAGGTTATATCCCCCTATTTAGTCATCTACAACTAACAAGGAAGCACCTACTATCATGCTCCAACCTTCCCATGCACCTCCCAACCACCCTTAATTTCATCAATCTAGAAATAGGATATGTAGTCCAATAATGTTCTTCTATATTAAACATTGGATTGTATAATTGTTTCTCTATCTCCTTTTGTTATTTATTTTCAATAAGACACTGACAGACACACTTTCTAATTCACATATCAACATATTTATAAGCCTTTAAAATTTTCAACAAAACTTTTCATAAACAACATGTATGTTCATTTAATATTACATAACCCTTGTTTTAAGTAACACTTTCATTAACATGACTTTTCATAGCCACACATCATTTTAACAACCATATGAAATGTTCTTCATAAATCCATCAAAGGTATGGATTGATTTATTTTTAACTCGATTCCACATCTCTACAAATATTGCAGAAACCGAGTCCTGCAGAGGCACTTCCTTCAACCCATTTACATGTTACCACAGGCGCAGAACCACGGTCTTATTAATTTAAGCACTGCCTCTTCTTTCACCCTTTTCATTTTATCCCCCATATGTTCAGTGTTGGGACCATTTTCTTCGGTACTTCATGTTGGACACACCTACCACACTTAGAGCAGGGGTGAATGAGTGTGGGGCTTTTTTTTCCAAAAACTTCCCTCTTGCACAAAAACTCATCAATTAACATTCAACATTTATTCATTCACCATTGCTATCATTTATAATAAGTTAGATGTGAGCACATATCAACACATATATCAACGACATATCATGAACAAGTCATCACCACAATGAACACAAAGAACACAAGATGTATGTATAATTTTCTTTTTATTATAGACTACAATCCTTGGGGTTTATCAACAACAATTGAATAGAGTACAACTCTGTAAGAGCACCTTATCTATAATGAAAGACTCATATTACACCCTCAACACCAACTGAGATGAGGAAATAATCCTCAACAGATAACAATCTATCAACAGGTATGTGAACTGTCAGTAGTGAATCCCGCATGTGAACGCGCCCTGGCTCACTACAGCCCGCGTGTGCACACGACCAATGTATAATGCAACAAGTGTATTCTTCTGTGCAACTAGGGTTTTTCTTTTCTTCACATGATCAGATCCTCTGCAACCAACAATCACTTTCTCTTCTGCCTTCCACTGTCCAAATTAACCCACAACTAGTCACAACACATCTAATCTCTCCAATAGCTTGCTCATTATCCACAAAAAATCAATATGAATGCTATCTCAATCATGTATAAACAATTAACATACCATAGAAATCATGTCACTACTGAATCACAAGAGTGTTTCTCACTCCATCAACCAAATCAACCAAACTAAACCACATCATAGAAGCCATACCAAGAAAGCATTCACAACAAATCAAACAATAGTATCCATCAAGAATATAATGTAACCATACCAGTGTCTTAGTGATAGATCTGAGGCCATAGAATGCAGATCTGGAACCTGCCTCATCATTCAAGAGCTTAGCACTAGCTCAAACCCAAATCTCCATGATTTTATCCACTCCATGCTCCCTGTACACAATCCACCCGTGTGTACACTCACCCTATACACAGCCAGTCCACGTGCACACACACCCTATACACAGACAACCCGCGTGGGCATCAGAAAATAGTGTTTTCTGTGAATCTGAGAATTTTTTCGTCAAGATATTCGACATTGCCGAAACTTTGATGCATCCATGAGATCCTCCTCTCGCTCTCTTCCTTAGAATAGATCTTCAATCATGCTCAGGAGATTCACATAAATAATATGCTCTCACAAGAAGCTCTCCATCAATACTCCAAAAATATATTCACAAGAAGCTCTCCATTGATCCACAAAAATGATTCTCACCAAAATGTGCATTTTACAAGAGATCCTAGCTTCTTATTTATACTTTCATATTCTATATCACTTAACCCATTTTTAGGTTCCTTAACCCATTTATAGGTCACTTAACCTATTTT
>SNQJ01S0011672.1:18088-31900 GCA_010110895.2 Picea sitchensis | reverse complement strand
TGATCCATCTTTATCAATTGGTTTCCACTTGGACATCTATCATTCTCATCAAGGGCATATTCATTGTTCATCAATCATCAATCATTAAATTATTTGACATCAATCAATGACATCAATCAAACCAAACCATTTACATCAATGACATATGATCCGATAATCTCCCAAATAATTAAACCATTACCATTAGTGACAACATGATCCAACACTTCGTCCTTTGGGATTTCAGGCCTTTGTAACCTTTCACATATCCCAAATCAGATTCCACCGAAACAGATCGGATGGTCAACATTTGTTCTTCCATTAGTTGAAATATCCTGGCTTGTCCAAAGGTTGTGAAAAAATCGATGATCATGACTTAATATACAAGTGAGTGAACAATTCATGTTTATTTCATGAGTTCGGGGCTTCAGAGGTTCGGATAATCGCTGCTCCAATTTCCTCCGGAGTGATGACCTACCGAATATGTCATAAAGAGGTGGAGACCTTTTGCTCTCGATTGACACTTCCACTTATGTTATCCTTCCACTATACTTGATCAATGGTCGATACCTCTCCCAAATTGTTCTTCGGATCGGACGACTCATGTCCACTTATGGACTTTAGTCTTCGAGACTTCGGATGTTTGTTGGTGGTGAAACTTCTGAAGTGAAAACTCCCGGAGTGACGTAACTTGATGATGTCACTTGTTGACATGGCACTGAATGAGTGGTGTCCACATGTCAATTAGATTCATGGCTTGCATATGTATAAAGTACCTATGATACCTTTACACTTGTCATCATCTGATTACGCCACATGTCCTTGATGATGTAGATCTCTTCATGTGGCACATGTTCTTCTCCTTGATCTAACGGTCATGATACTTCCCGAAGTGTTCCTCTGATCGGATGACTCATGTCCACTTTGGGACTTTAGGTAATTCGATTTCTCCACTTCCCAATTCTCTCAAACCGAGATTCCCCAAAGTGTAAACCTCGAGTAACTTGACTTCATCCAATGGTCATTATTTAACCCGAAAAGGATTTAACACAATCTAATGACTATCGGGGATTCAACTATTCGGGATCTTGGGCCTTTGGCCTTGCTTATATTATCCTTCTTCTTTCTTCGATCTGTCAGTCAGGATATATCGCAAAGTGTTTTTGCAGATCAGAAGGCTTGCATCTATTTCGGTACATTTGTGGCTTACTCTGTCCTTCCACTAAACATGATTTGATGGTCCTGATATCTCTCAAAGTGTTCTTCAGATCAAATGATCCTCATTTACTTAGGGAATTAGACCTTTGAGGGATCTTACTTGCTCTCAACCATTTTCTCTCGAAATGGTCAGCACTGAAGTTGACCACTGCTACCTTGGCTCACTCTGAATCGATCAACGGTCAATGCGTTTTCCAGATCCGATGGTTGAGGAGTGTTCGTGACTCTAGGGCTTTGGCCTTGGTAGTGAAATTGATGCTAACCAAAAATATATTGGTGGGTGATAATCGACGGTTGGTGTGGATTGCGGAATGGTAAATTGTGTGTGGTTTAGTCTGTCGACCAAACTCTGCAATTTGAAGTTGTGTGATCGTTGGTGGATCAACCATTGTTGTCCATCTTTGAGTCTATGAGATCTGATGATCTACACTAATTGTGGGATTGGAAATAGCCTGTAGTTTAATTGTACCTTCATGCTCCACAATCAATCCCTACCCTTGATCTGGCACTTGCATATCCAACGGTCCTGGTTTATCCTGTGGGGATTTCGATCCCGATCATGTTTCTGCACTACGTTTTCCCTTCTAATCTTCATGTGCATCATCAACTATTGAAATCAATGAAAATACATCAATGGCAATATTTCCAACAATACTAACCATGCAGGATAGGTTAGGTGGGTATTTATTTAAATGTTCAATGACATGGTTGATCAACTATTTTTATTTCGCTTCAGTTGATCGAGATGCGTTGAATCGCGTCACTATAGATTATGTTGAAACATTGATTATGTATCGTTATTGATTATGATGATGTGTATATTGTGCTGCTATTTATTTGTGTTAATGCATTGATTATGTGTTGTTATAAATTGTTATGATGTGTCGGTATTAATTATGTTGATGTAGTGATTGTGTCGTTATTAGTTATGATGATGTGTCACTTGCAATGATATTAATATTGTGGTGATGTTTAAATTTTCCTTTGCAAAAAAAAATAAATAAATAAATTAATTAATTACCTATTGTACGTTGCTATTCGTTGTTGTAACAGAGGGGTCGTTACATATGGTATCAATGTGGGTTCAACTGCGTGACTTGGGATCATTACACCTTCCACTGTATTAAACACTTGATTAATAATTCATCGCTAACTAAATTGAATTGCATCCTTGCAGGTAATCATGGTTAGTAGATGCCACAGAGGTAGACAATATGCTGCTAGGGGAGTAGGTGTGATGCCTCCAATAGTATCCACACCAGAGGGTTCTAACCCCTAAGGAGAAGAACAAGTTGTTTGACAAGAGAATATTATTGTGGCGTATGTGGTTGGGTTGGTGAGGTCCTTCCAGAGGATGTCATAGGCCTTGATTAACTATATGGATAGAGATGAGGCTAGGGTGTCTGTACCCCTTGAGGGTCCACAATGTACCCCAGCCGATACAGAGAACTCAAGAAGTTCAAGTTTCTCGAGTTCTTGGGTGTCACGGATGGAACAACCGCCAAGACATGGTTGGAGAACATGGCTATGTGATTCACACTTCAAGACTACACCTCCAACATGAAATTCGACATGGTGTTCTTTCAACTGAAGGGGAGTGCTCTTCTATGGTGGAAGATGCTCCTTCCACATCTGAACATGGCCGTCGAAGACGTGTCATGGGAAATGTTCGAGGAACAATTCCGAGAGAGGTATTTGTTAGAGGAATTCATTGAGTTCAATCTCAATGAGTTCAACGCCTTACGACAGTGTGGTCATACGGTGCCCAAGTATGAGACTTGTTTCATGGAGCTGCTTAGGTATGCTCCACATATGAACATTGAGAAGCTCAAGGTCAACAAGTTTGTGTTCATCCTTAATGTCAGCATTCGTGAGAAAGTGAGGATCCTAATGCCTCAGACATTGAGTGATGCAGTACATAAGGCCCTCATAAATGAGGAAAAGTTGATCATAGGGGGTCAGAGAAGGACTCCTGTGAGACCGATGGGACATGAGAAATTTGGTGCGTAATAGGATCAAACACCAGCTAGATATTCATCGAGGTATCGAGGTACTTTGAGAGGATCCATGTTCATGACACCACGATGACCAACATCTCAGCAACGAACTCCCTACAGAGGACCACAACACCAACAATAAAGTTGTCCGCAACAACAAAAGTTTAGGCCTATTCAACAGAACAAACTATGGTTTCAGGATGGTGGGCCAACAACTTCTACTTCGGGGACCAGGATTACTAGAATGAAGACCAGATATTGGACATGTGTAGAGCCACATTACCATTGTGACTATTTGGTTGAGAAGGCCAAAGAAGTCGGGTTAGTTGCACCACTATAGTTAGAGATTTGGGCAAGGCCCATCGGATTAAGGCCATAGTGAATAATCGCCAGGCCGATCACCAGTCTACTGTGCTCGAGACATCAGGTGCCATCACTGACCATACGTTTAGTATTTTGATATATCCCGATGCTACAAAGAGATTTATTTCTGGTGCAACGCTAAAAATAATTAAGGTAAAGGAAGTCAAACAGGATGAGTTTAGCTACGTGGAAATGGCTTCGGGAGCAAAGCATAAGGTTGGAGGAAAGGTTATAGATTGTATCCTTAACTTGGGATATTTTGTAATGAAGGCCAACCTGTACGTCACGATCTTAGGATCTTATGACGTCGTTATTGGTATGGATTGTTTGGCATTGCATGATGTGATACTCAACTGTAATACGAAATGGTTGAGTTTGGACGATGATGAGGGACAAAGATGAGTGATTGTAGGAATAAACCAGGGAATTTACTCAATGTTCATTTCTTCCCTATAGTTATGGAAGAGGATGCATAAGAGATGCAATCTATATGAAATATTAGAATTGAATGACAAGGGCGTAGAATAAGGATTAGAAAACCTTTCGGTAGTACAAGAGTTTTCAGATGTGTTCCCAGAAGAGTTACCAGGTTTTCCTCCTGAGAGAGAGCTGGAATTTAGCATAGACTTAAAACCTGGATCTGAACCAATAGCAAGGATGCCTTATCATATGTCGACCCCTGAGTTACAAGACTTGAAAATGAAACTGAAGGACTTGTTAGACCTAGGAATTATATGTCCAAGTGTGTCACCTTGGGGTGCACCTGTTATTTTCATATGGAAGAAGGATGGCTCGTGGAGACTCTACATTGACTACCATCAATTGAACAAGGCAACGATCAAGAATCAATATCCGTTGCCAAGAATAGACAATTTTTTTGATCAAATGAAAGGTACAAAGGTATTTTTACAAATCGACTTGAGATCAGGATATCGCCAATTACAGATCAAAGAGGAAGACATTTATGAGACCGCATTCAAGATGAGGTTTGGGAATTACAAGTTTACCATTTTACCGTTTGGACTAAAAAATGCCCCAAGGGTATTTATGGGCTTGATGAATCGGGTGTTCTATGAATACTTGTAAAATTTTGTTCAAGTATCTACGAGAGAACAAATTATATGGGAAACTGTCGAAATGGTCTTTTTATCAATCGAGGATTAATTATTTGGGGCATGTTATCTCTGGAAAAGGCATTGTTGTAGATCCAATGAAGGTAGAGGATATTAGGGAATGGCCTGCGTCAATGAGAATACCAGAAGTACGTAGATTTATGGGTTTATTAGGATATTACCAATGGTTCATCGAAGGTTTTTTGAAGATAGCAAATCTGATCACAGAATTGTAGAAGAAAAAAAAGAAGTTTGTATGGACCAAGAAATGTGAGGAATCATTTCAAAGGCTCAAGGAGATGTTGACAAAAACATTGATACTAAAGGTGCCTGACATGGATGAGGACTTATTGGTATGCACATATGCATCCAAGGTAGGCTTTGGTAGATTCTTTATGCAATATGATCAAGTGATCTCTTACATCTCTAGGAAATTAATAAATCGTGAGGAGAACTACACGAAACATGATTTGGAGTTGTTGGCCATTGTGTATGCCTTGAGAGTGTCGAGACACTACTTGATTGGACGAAAATTCGAACTGAAAACATAATACTATGGTTTGCAACACATTTTTACGCAAAGTGACTTGAACGTGTGCCAAAGGCATTGGTATGAACTGCTTAGCGAGTATGATTTTGAGATTACCTACATAAAATGAACAATTAACAGAGTGGCAGATGCTTTGAGTTAGAGACCATGCATATTTTCGGTAATACCTCTTCAAATGAATCTTCGAGAAAATATTCTAACTATACAGGGCGACGATGAATGGTATAAAGAGGTTAAGGAAACTATCGGACGAGACATCATGTTGGTACCTAGGTTTAAAGGATATAATTTGGACAATGATGGATTGATGAGGTATAATAAATGGATTTACATACCGCCTAATGAAGAGTTGATAAGTTCGATCTTGAATGAAGCTCATAGATCAATGTACATGGATCATCCAAGAGTCACGAATATGAGGGCATACCTTAAGCCCTTATTCTTCTGAAAAGGAATGAAGCCAGACATAGTTAACTACATGGTGAGGTGTCTAGAATGTCAGAAAGTGAAGGTTGAACATATATATGCGGCTGGATTACTACAACCAAATCTATTCCAAAATTGAAATGGGATGTCATTTAGATGGAATTTATTATTGTATTGTTGCTAATGGAAAGGAGGCACAACTCGATTTTTCATGGTAGTAGTCACTCTGACGAAGAGTGCACATTTTATCCCTATGCGTATGACGTATCATACGCCATAAATAACTAGAGTTTTTATCAGCGAGATTGTGAGATTGTATGGCATGCCTAAGATGATCATATCCAATCAAGGATCGATGTTTACAGGATGATTTTGGACTACTTTCCAAGAGGCCTTGGGAACCCAACTTAACTTTAGTATCATGTATCACCCTGAGACAGATAGGTAGAGATAAATAATGAACCAAATATTGGAGGATATGTTTCATATGTACATGATGGACAACAAAAGTGTTGGGAAGAGTTTTTTCCACTAGTAGATTTTGTGTACAACAACAACTATCAAAGAACCATTAAGATGACGCCATTTGATTTTCTTTACGGGCAACCATGTTAGACACCTTTGAGCTGGGATTGACTTGACGATAGGGTGCTGGTAGGACTAGAAGAAATCCAAGAAATGGAAGAGAAAATGAAAATGATAAGACAAATAATTAAAGAAGCGTAAGATCGGGAGAAAATTCATGTTGATGCGCATCACATTGACCGTAGTTATGAATTTGGTGATTGAGTCTTATTGTGGGTGAAACCGCACAAGAGTTAGATCAAGTTTGGAAATGGTGCTAAAATCTCTCCTAGGTTTTTGGGACCTTTTGAAATCGTGGAAAGGAAAGGCCCTGTGTCCTATCGACTAGCCTTGCCTGATTCTTTGAGGCATATGCATGATGTTTTTCATGTATATTTTTTGAGACATTATGTTAGTGATCCTACACATGTGATTGTCATGAGTTCCTTGCAGGTGTCAACTGAGGGTGCACTCACGACGGAGACAATCTACATTCTGGACCATCGCATTTGAAGGCTGTGACGTCGAACAGTCGATCAGGTCAAGGTCTAGTGGGACAATTATAGTCCACACTCAATTACCTGGGAGGATGCATATGATATGCGCCAACAGTTTCCATATTTGTTTGAATGTTAGACATTTTGATCTTTTCAAATGATTCATTTACTCCATTTACATATTGTCAAACTTTAGGATGAAGTTTAGAACAAGAGGGGGTCTATGTAACATACCTCTCTTGCGAGAAAATGTTATTTCCTTATTCTTTGAGGACACTTGCGTGCAAGTGATCCAGTTTTAGTGTATGTTGTATGTTTCGCTTGTGGATTCTTATGATGATTTTGATGGATTAAATGTTATTTTATTGGATATCTTGTATTGACATATGTTATTGACGAGTTTCCCCTGAGTGTGCAGGACCCTTGACAGATTGAGGATGTCGATGGAAATGATGGAACTCCTTGGAATTCAGACCGATTAAGGGAGTGGATTGCATTGGTTTGAGTATTTTATTTATGCATATGTGACATATGATCGGGTATATTATGATGTTGTTTATGGATCATTGATAGTGTTTCGTTGATGGATCCAGGTTGTGGATTTCTTGCCAATCAGAATCACATAAGGAGTGAAGGGGTCATGCACATCAACCAAATATTGAGGGAGAGGTGGAAGCAACCCTGTCACAGCCTACTAGCACTCCCTTCATGGATCGAATTGTAGGTTAACTATTACCTAGTTCGAGAGATCCACAATGTCATGAGGGAAGATTGATACAATCGGTCATGAAGATTCTAAGGGGTGCGCAATAAGGGAGGGTCCTTATTCCTTAGAGGCCCTTAGTCTCTCACAAGGTCACCTGAATGGATTATTTAATACAAGGGTTAGACAATTACCAAAACTTGTCAAAGGCGAGTGGCACCCTTGGAGCACATAGTGCATCTTGAAGGGAATGTCACGGTATAAAAAAACGGGTCAATGAATCTATGTGGCCTAGAAAAATTGAGTGAATGTTAAACCTTATAAAATCTTGATCACGTGCCGAATTAATTAATTGATTATTTAATTAACTAAAGAATGAATTTATTAAGCATAATCCCAAAGGGTGTAGGCGTTTGCAAATAAATATTTAACTAAGCCTAAGTCTAAGTGAGTGAGAGACTAAAAAATAATTTTTTAAGTTAAATGATGAGGGGATGAAATAAACCAAATTAAGAATCAATGAAAATAAAATTAAATCCTAAGGAGTGAATACTACACTTGTGCAAGTAAATACTAAATTAGAATTTAAATTGAGAAAGGAATAAAGAGAACAAGAATGTGTAAGCATAGAAAGGTATCTAAGTCTAGTTTAACTAAAGGGACATTAGGAGTGATTTTAGGAGCGCTTTTATGATGGGTGAAGGAAATTGACATTTAATTTAAGTAAATTTTGTATTTATTGGTGCAACTAAGTGAATGGGTGACAAGTGTATGTGGAAATAATTCATAATTAAATTTAAAAAAAAATGAATTAAATGTGCAAATGACAAGTTGTCACTAAGAAAAACTCTATAAAACAAATGGTTGAGAGGAGGAATGGGGATGACTGGTTATGAGTAATCTTATGCTGTAGAAATTCAGACTAGTTTTACTTGTGATATTTGGGATACCGAACTTCAGAGACAGAGTGGTAGCTCTACCTTGTGAGGTGCGTTGTGAGCTAGAGTATTCTCATTGTGTTTGTGTGTGTTGGCTGGGAGGTACCGTTGAAGTCTTCATGGTTAGAAAACAGGGAGATGGATGGAGTGCAAGCACGAGATAACATCTTTGGCCTCTCGTCGCCGGCTATGGTATTTTATTGAGTATTATATTGTATTCAGATTTAAGATGTAAAATTTTTAAACTTCATTGAATGAAATTTGGTTGCATAATTTATTTTTCTGTGAGATGTATCTAGAATATTGATGGTCCAAGAAATTTTTGTAAGATGTATTTAGATTAAAAATGATTTTTTCAGATGTACTTTTCCCTTCAGCGTTTCCATTACCGATGTACCCTTTGCAAAAAAAAATTGTGGATTTTATAACTTTTGTGAATTTTGTTCTATGTGTTTTCCCTTTTTCTACTTGATGATTTTCTACTTATTCACCCAATGAATTGTCACTGTGATATTACCTCTAATGGCCCTGCGATTCCTTCTTTTTATCTATGTGATTTTACTTGGTAAATTTATCAAGAAATGTCTATGCTCCCAAAAACAAATTTGCCCATCCAAGCGACTTGTCATTTCCAGATCTATTGTTGGAAATATTTCTTGGCGAATTTTATGGGTGTTATATCTTTTCATTTTCCTTCTAAAATATCTGTGTGTTTACCGTTTTCCCAGTGAAATACCATGGCTTTTCCTCAACATTTTCGAGAGCCCAAGGCTCTGCATGTTCCCTTTTTCCCCCTAGCATGTATCTACTTCAATTTTCTCTGCATCTAGTAGATTGGAACCGCCCAACTTTGTGTAGGCTCATGGCGTTAAACCCTATTTTCTCTTTGAGCATCAGGGATGATTTTAAGGATAGAAATTTATTTTAAAATGTAGAAACCTTGGCGAATCTTACTAATCCTTCATATGCCAACTACAAAATGTTTGGTGATATTTTTGTAAAAATATTCAAATTTCTAAGGATTTTATATAGTTTATATTAAATTTTGGCAATTTTTAAGGTAAAATAATTTTCTCTTATAGAATTTGGGTGAATCATTTTATAATAGCAAATATTTTTTGGTAAAAACCATGGGAAATTAGCCCATGAGCGGAATTTATCCCCTAGAATCATCCCTGCTAAGCGTTATCCTTTCCTTTACCTCTGGGTATGGAACATTTCACCCAACTCAAAAAATGAAATCTCTCAGCATGCATTGACCTATGATTTTAGCATTACGCCCAACGATTTTCCCTTTTTCAAATATCTGTAATAGTATGCTAGCTCTCTGATTTTATGGGTGGCTTAACCCTTGGGATTTTTTCCTAACAGTCATATCCTTTGCACAGTAAATACTTTGGATAAGGCGAGTTTACCCTTGGACGTTTTTCCTGACACCATCTCTTTGCACAGTAAAATTTTTGGGTAATGCATTAGCTTTGGCTGTGAGACAATGATAATTCCTCCCTTTAATTTTTTCGAGTGTTTGTGGTTCGTCGATAATATTTCCATTAGTTCTTTCATGTGTTTCCTGTGCAACAATCCTTGATTCACTTCACTATCATTCAACCAGAGGTAGTAAGGTCATGAAGTATTCCCTTACCCCTTCTTGTAGTGTGAGAGGTACCATCAAGTTTAGGTATCACTGAGGTTAGTTCTTAGCATGGGGTGATTAGATCCTCACCTAACTCTCTTTGAGGAAGGGATATGTCACAGCCACTCCATATTTGAGATAGTCGAGCTCTTGTTAATTTTAATTTAAGACTCATCTTCCTTTACTTCCCAATGGAGGGTTAGATCGCATATACGTTCAATATTCTTATTCTTTGGACCGACCCATGACCAGTGCATTAACTATTGAGAAACTCAATAAGGTTTCTTTGTGACTCTTGGAAATTTATGTACACTTGACCCTAGAGTTATTGAACTCTAAATACAATAGGATCTATTATTATTATTACTACCATTCAATTCTTTTATTACTTTAAAAAGTAATAATTCGATTATATAGAACCTTTTAATAAAAAGAAAGAGAACTTTTAGATTTAGATAAAGGAGGATTGGCGGTTAGCTTGAATCCTTGTTTGTTTTTTCGGTTGGGTCCTTTCCTAAATCCCTTAAAATGGACGTACATTAGTTGAATACTTTTAGTGATTTTGATTAATTCCTTCCTTGCTTTCTTCAGAGTATTTGGTCCTTAGGGAATTAATAATGGATTATAATTACTAGTGATTCCCTTTATATTCTTACAGATCCCTATATTTAAGTAAATCATAATCAAATTATTCTTGGAGTCCTTCGTTACAAGATCGATCATCTGATATGGATGTTGACCTTATAAAACCTGAATGGAAAAAATATTCTTTGGAAGGATTTGAAATTTTTTAATGGTCTCAAGATTGTACTTACTCTCATGACGTCTTTTTCTCGTGCACTTTTCTTTCTCAAGCTAGTGTTTGATGGTTCAAATTATTTTTAAAAGTCTAAGGTTATTCGTTTAGGATTACGGTGAATCAATGGATGAATAATGTTATTAGTTCATTTAATGGATGCACAATGTGAAAGTGTTGGTAAAATTCATGTATCTCTTAAGGAGATCGATTTTCTTATGGGTTCTCTAAATGATTATGAAATCATAGTTCTCCTTACATACTCCTAGGAGATATCCCTACATGAAAATGAATAGTTTAGCTACATGAGATTAGATTGAAATGTTGTGCTTGATTCATTACTCTATATGTAACATCCTCTTACTCATTGTACTTAATTATTGGTTGAATATTGACTAAGTTTAGCATTTATTTTAGTATGCGCTCATGCTCGTGTGGTTCTTATTACTTTTATGATTTGTCCTCTCACTCATTTGCTTTCATCTTTACGTGAAAAAATGACCAAGTATAGTATATTATTCTATTATGCCTTGAAAATTTATGTATAAGTATAGTTGATAGATATAGTCTTGAATTTTGGTTTAATTTGGAATGATCCATGGTGGTTACTGAGTCTTTTAATTAATGTATGTTAGTTGTAGCTAGAATTTTGCTGGAACGCTTAAAAGGCATAATTTACTTCAATTAAATTGATACATATTATTTTAGATTGGAATCTTGATGGAATGCTTCATAGATGGATAATGACGTTCTTTAATTGATGTATGTTTGTATTATAATTCATTGTGCCATGAATACTTAATAATTAAGACTGGTTGTTGATCTAGTTGGATTTCGTCTTTATTGTTTTAGTGAGATTTAGACACTTCCTTGTTCCTCATAACAATTGTCAACCCAAAGACCTTTAGTTGTCAAAATCAATCGGATGAATCATGGTCCTGACTGTTGCTTATGTGTCCTGGAGGTCCTAACCATGTAAGATAGGTTGGGTGGGTAGTTCTTTAAATGTCCAGTTACATGGTTGATCAACTATCTGTATCTTTCTTCAGTTGATCGATATGCGTTGAATTATGTCTCTATTGATTATGTTGACACATTGATTATGTATCATTATGTATTATGATGATGTGTAGAATGTGCCACTATTTATCTGTGTTAATGTGTTGTTATAAATTTATATGATGTGTTGTTATTAATTATGTTGATGAAGTGATTATGTCTTTATTAGTTATGGTGATATGTCTCTTGCAATTCTATTAATATTGTGGTGATGTTTATATTTTCCTTTGCGAAAAAAAAAAACCATAATTACCTATTATACATCACTATTCGTTGTCGTAACATAGGGGAAATTACAATATGTTTAACAATATTTTTTTATTTTAGGCATATGCCTAAAAACATATCTTTAACTTTATATCTTTATTTTTTAATATATGTATATATGTAAAAGCATTGTGATATCTAAAAATTTAACAATATTTGATGGGGTGATATTCAATGTTATCATTGAGGTTATATTAACTTTTCAATTAGTTATATTAAATTTCACTATTGATCTCGTGTGCCAAGAATTGTGCCCACTTTGTTTCTCTCAATTCCAAGTTAAACATATGCATACAAGAATTTTGTTCACTTTATATATTTATTTTTTAGTTTATGTATATAGATAAAAGCATCGAGATGTCTCAAAAGTTAAAAGACTTTGGTGTTAATGTATGTTGATTATCAACAAAAAATTGTTGTTTTATGTAATTGCTTTGTGTAAAATAAATATTAATATTTAGGTGCAATTACTTTCTCTCCTTCTTGCTTCATAGTGTATCTCTCATGCATAATGTAGCTACTCTATTTTATTGAAGTTTGTTGTTTCATAGTGTATGCCTCATGCATAATGCAACTAGTGTGTTTTATTGAAGTTTGTTTTGTTTTATTGATTGTGCAGATGTACTATGTCGATATATATTTGTGCACAAGAAATGCATGTTTAACAATATTTTTTAAGTTAGGAATATACATAAAACAAATTGTTCACTTTATGTACTTATTTTAAAAAAAATGTATATAAGTAAAATCATTGAGATGTCTAAAATGTTCAAATACTAACATATTTACATATCCATTGAACACTTCACTTGCTTACATTTCTTGTTGTATATTCTAACCTCCCCATTGAACTCTTTACTTATTTATTAAATTTTAATCCACATTGAACATTTTACCTTATTGTTTATTTTTACAATGTTTTATGCTAAACACCTTACATTGATTCTCTAATATGATAAACTCCCCATTAAACATTTCACTTATTTACTAATTTTTACTTCACATTTATCTTTACTTTTTTGCTTATTTTTACAAAGTTTTATGCTAAATATTTGTACTTGTTTTTTACTTTATTCTTATTATTGTCCTCTTTGCATGAACAATATTTATATTCTTCTTTATTCTATGAATTATTTTTTAACCAATAATGTTCATTACCTATGCATTTAGTTATATTAAGTTTCATTGTTCAATATATATTTCTCAACTAACTTAGTAGGGACATTAACACAAAAGAATTTAATTTTTAAGATATCTCAATGTTTTTAAGTATATACATATAATAAAAAATAAGTATATAAAGTGAAAAAAATACTTTTAGTCATATGTCCAACTAAAAAAATATTGACAATATATATATATTTTGGGCATAGATATCGTTTCAGGGATATATCTTCACACCTCTACACATGTATAGGCAATAAAACACAACAAACTTCAATAAAACACAATAGTTGTATTATGCATGAGACATATATTGAATCAACAAAATTCAATAAGACATAGTATCTCAATTAAGGATGAGGCATACACTATGAAGAATGAAGATCTCATTCATAAAATAGTTACATAAAACAACTTTCTTTTTTGATAATCAACAAATATTAACACCAATGTATTTTAACTTTTTCTTTTTTGATAATCAATAAATATTAGCACCAATTTATTTTAACTTTTTAGATATATCAATGTTTTTAGGTATACATATAT
>SNQJ01S0011671.1:185408-212841 GCA_010110895.2 Picea sitchensis | reverse complement strand
AATCCTATTTTAATAATTTGAGTTAAGGTTCTATGTGAGTATTATATACTTATTTCCTTCTAGTTCTTTTGACTAGACCTTGTTATCACCTTGTATTAAAATGTACAAAATCTTTGTATCTTTCTCAATCTAATCTCAATGGATAGGGCTATCCCTTCCAGTATAATACATGTTACATTGGGGATTCTCAAATATGGTCAAGCCATATAGATTATGTTGTTTGCATTAAGCTACAAGTAGGTTATGCAAGCTATGGTACTAATTTTTAGGTATTGATGTTCTAGTAACCTAGAATTATGTTATGATACTATATATCATGTATGAATGTAGTATGACTAAAACATGGCATGCTTGATCATTATATGAGTTATGTTAATTGGCTAATGGATCAGGTGTGTGCCTCGAAATTGCTGTTGGTTGTAGATTGTATGGTGTAAGTAACTTACAAGATGTATTGAGATGAGTAATTTAATTGTAGAGTTATTTTAATGGTAGCGTAATGTTGATTTTATTTTATGGAAATGTTGTTGAGATGGTGTTGAATTGTTATCATATATTGTCAGGTCTTTAAACTAAGTATAACAGTGGCTGTGAGTTAGTATTTGGGGAACATCGATTACTGGAATGTAAATGGAGTAGTTGGACATAATTTAATGCCCTTTTTCAGTTATCTTAATGCGTGGTTAATTAAAAGTTAATGTACGATAGATTACAATACCGTTTACTTTCACCCTTGGTTTAATTGATTTGATTGATACCACAAATATTAGTTAATCCATGATGTTGGTAGATTTAGCGTTCTTAGTTCTGGTACTGATTGTGTCGGGTGGGATGTAGACACCTCCCTGTAGCCTTAGTATATAAGTCTATGTGTGTGATTATTTTTGGTAGAGAATCCTGTGCCGTATCAAGAGTCTCAGGCCCTCTACAGGCAGGGTTTCCCCTCTTGCAACACCCCTGACGGAGATTACTAGTTTTTGCCTGAGCAGTCGGCCAGGAGCCTATCTGACCTTCTCTCTCTTCGGAGCAGAGAACTAAGATTAAACGCTCTGCTTTCCTGTGCAGAAATAGTAAATCTACTACTATGGATTCTTCCTTCTGTGTTCGTACTGTGCATAACCCAGTATGTCGTTAAATGTTTGCAATTACGTGTTGTGCACTTTATGTCTAGGGTCGTACAATGCTTGCAGTTACTTGTAGTGTGCCTTATGTCTTCTTGTTGTGATCATCGTGGTTGCGTCTTGTTAGTCACCGGGTGGCGACGTAGAGTCAAGTGTGTCTGTTTCCTTTTTACACGTGCGCACACACCTTAAACAAAAAAAAAAATTGCACCTGTTATCAGAGTTGTCGTCGTAATGAGGAGGACGTTATATATGAACACAAATAAATTATATCAAGCAATTAGAAAATATAATGAAAGATTAGTATTTGTATTTGAGGTGTAGATATAGACACTTAATATATTATGAACCCACGTTAACTATAGTAAACAATTGGAAATTATGATGAAAGAGCAGTGTTTGAGTTGTAGATAAGCTTCACATTTGTTAGTTGATGGTGTTTGAATGTTGGTCCAGAGGATGGAAAGATGGAGCAACCATTGTTTGTGTTTGAATTCTTGGGAAAATAGTATGAATAACATTTTCTATGCATGCTCTTGTTGTCCCTGTTGTTCATTTAAATTTCAATAAGAGTAACATAAGGCATGCCCTCTCAATTTTCTATTGCTAGATATAATGTGGCTTTGGTTAAAGTATAGATGATGATTATTTTACATGTAAAAATAATGGATGATGCTTATTTTAAAAATCTATGATTTAAGAGGAGTTGGAAAACATTTTGTGATTCAAGCTTTAGGATAGAGCTTTTAATGAATATTTATCTGGTTGTTTATGGTGTATGGAATCCTTGTTAAAAGGTTTTCGTAGGTCTGATAACATTACCTTCTTTTGTACTTTGGATGCATATTAGTTTTGCTTTAAGTTGATTAAGGAGAAATATATTTTGAAACTTTTTCCTTGGCCTTGTGCTTGATCATCTTCTTTATTTATAATTTGTTCGATTATCTAAACACTAAATTTGGATCTAATTATTATTGCTAAACTCTAAATTTGGATCTAATTATTAATGATGTGAATTCATTTAATGGTGCTATAAGATTTTAAATGCACACTTTTAACACTACTTTTATATGTATGTATGTGTGAGTTTGTAGATTTGTGTATTGATGTAGATTTTAATTGCCAATCTACTTTTATATGTATGTCTGTGTGAGTTTGTAGATTTGTGTATTGATGTAGATTTTAATTGTCAATCTACTTTTATATGTATGTCTGTGTGAGTTTGTAGATTTGTGTATTGATGTAGATTTTAATTGCCAATGTCCAAAGGTTATCCTTGCAATGTGAACTACTGACAAAAGAGCTTAGAAAATTCTACTTGTCCTTTGAAATCTTCAATTGTGACCAACGAACATAAAGCAGTCTATACTCAACATCATGCATCATGTAAGGATTGAAAAAGTAAGACATTATATTTCTTTTTACTAATTGCATTTCCTTTCTGTTCAGTCTACTAATAATATCACATGAGTTTGAAAACAATATCTTAATCAATTTGATTAGTTATTCATGTTGGCCTTTTGTTAATTCTTTAATGCCTTTAGTCAGTGCTCTCATGTTTCAAGGAATGACGTAGTTCACTAAATATTTCCATGCTCATTTTCTATACATGAGACATTTGAATTATGATTGATGCATTCCTCTTTATGGGAATTGCATATTTCTATTGGTAGTTTTATAGGCATGGAACATGGCTTCTAATTTTATCCTCACAAATATATTTATAAATTAGTCTTCCTTCGTGTGGGAAATAATAGATTTAATATACTAATGGGTAAGGTGAATTGGTCTCTTTGGATAGAGGTCCATGTTCAAACCCCATAAATTGACATGTTTGGGTCACGTTGCTAAGAAAATGAAATTAAACATTTCCTAGTGTACGCAATTGAAATCTTTGAATCTCATTCTTTCACTCATTCACATTATATTTTTTTTACTAATTGCAGTTCCTTTCTGTTCAGTCTACTAATAATATCACTTGAGCTTGAAAACAATAACTTAGTTAATTTGATTAGTTATTTATGCTTCGCCTTTGTTAATTTTTTAATGCCTTTAGTCAATGCTCTCATGTTTCAAGGAATGATGTAGTTCACATAAGATTGCCATGCTCACTTCCTATATCAGAGACATTGAATTATGATTGATGCATTCCTCTTTATGGGAATTGCATATTTTTGGGAATTGAAGATTTTTGGTAGTTTTATAGGCATGGAACATGGCTTCTAATTTTATCTTCACAAATAATATTTTTAAATTAGTCTTCCTTGGTGTGGGAAATAATAGATTTAATATACTACTGGGTAAGGTGAATTGGTCTTTTCAGTAGAGATCCATGTTCAAACCCCATAAATTGACATGTTTAGATCACTTTTCTAAGAAAACGAAGTAAAACATTTCCTAGTCTATGAAATTGAAAGCTTTGAATCTCATTCTTTCACTCATTCGCATTCATGCTTCCTGGGAGTGAGCGGTAGTAGTATGAAAATTCCCTACGTTCACATTCCTTTCTTTGACGAACATTGTGATTATATAATGAAGGATACAATTTTTCTTTTGCTAGTTGATTGTTGATTGCATGCGTTTATCTTGTGAGCTTATTGTTGTTAATTCTTGTGAGGATATTTTCTTGTTATTGCTCAAGTTATCAATTTTGTTGAGATATTGTTGTACAATTTCACAGTTCAAATTTAAAGTTGTTGCAAAGACTATGTTTTATGATTGCTAGATGACAGGAGGACTAAAAAATTGGGAGGAGGTTAATCTGTGTTAAATGCTGAATAAAAATACTTACATAATTGAGTTTCTAGGAAGACTCAAAGATTGGGAGGAGGTTAATCTATGTTAAATGTGGAATAAAAGTACTTACATAATCGAGTTGCTAGGTGGTTGATTGTTAACCACTATTATGTGTTATTTCTTTTGCATCCCACAAACCTGAACGCTGAGAGTAAGTGATCTTTTGCACCAAATTTGTTCCAATTGCTATTCTTGTAATGATTGGAAAGAAAGTGCCAGCAAGAAAAAGATCAAATTGATCATGCAGGACCGTGACATTTAAGTACAAATGCATCTTGCCCTAGAAAAAAGAATAAAAAATGAAAAAAGAAGGAAGATCAAGGCACATTAAGTGGACTTGGAAGGAAGAAAATATAGAGAAAAATGAAATTTTTAAATGTCATTATTTCACTCATGCTGTCATTTTTTTCACTTAAATGTTTGTGAGGAAGTTTTCATTGTTAAGGTGGGAATTATCATTCTCACATTCATGTTTTCCGAGTGAATGGGTAGTAGCATGTCAATTCCCTCCATTTGCATTCCTTTATCTGGCAAGAGTGGTGATTATATAATGAAGTGTATAATCGCTCTGGCTAGTCGATTGACAATCGCAGGATTTTATTCAACTTCATCTTATGAGTTTCTTGTTTTAAATTCAAATTTATCTTATGAGTTTTAGATATTTTTATTGTTATAATTTTTGTAAAGAGGTTTTCATTGTTATTGCAAGAATTATCAATCTCATTTAAAATATTTTATTGAGAAATTGCTGTAAAATTCAACAGTTTAAACTTAGTGTTGTTACATAGGCTATGTTTTGTGCTTGCTAGTTGATGGTGCTTATGTAAGAAGTTGGCACCATGCTAAATGAACTATTTTCTTGTCACCTTTATATTGATAAAATTACTTAAATTTTATTAGTATTTTGATTGATTTAAAAGTGTTCCAGAATTTTTATGATTCCACTTCAAAAGTTTAAACTAATATTTCTCATAAGCATTAATTTAAAAGTTTAACCTAATATTTTTCATCTTGTTCTAGGAGTTTATGTGGTATGGGGACCTTGAGGCCTTGTTAAAGTGTTTGCCCATGTCTGAAAACAACTATCTTCTTGTCTCCTTCGAATGGTTTCAGGCTTGCTTTAGGCTGGCGAAAAAATATTTAATGAAACATCTTCGTAGGTATTTTGTTTTATAGCTAATTTTATCAATTACTTTGTGTATATGCATATTTGAGAATATATGCAGGTTGTGATGGTCAACATTTGAGATAAAGTGTTGTCCTTGCAATACCAATTATCAGCTATTATTAAAAGGATTTGAGAAAATCGAGATATTGTTATGACCAGGGAATATAAAGTAAAGGTTCAAGGATTAAAAAGGTAATATTACTATTAGGGACCTAACCCCTCACATAGGTAGAAAAATGTATTAAAAAGGTAATATTATTGTTAGGGACCTAACCCCTCACATAGGTAGAACAATGTATTATGATGTAATAAAGATCAATATTAATAAGGCCGTGCAATAAAGTAGAATAAGTCGAATGTAAGAAGACGTAATAGAAGCTTCCACTTCTAGAAGGATATTCCTCTAGATGGTTCTATTGATATACATATTTAGTATAAATAGGAGTCTAGGGTATGATAACCCTAGCTTGGATATTATCGTAATAGAGTTCTACTCGACTGGAGGTTACCCCCTCAAAGAGGCCCGTGAACATTGCTCTCAGAATCAAAGTGCTCTTTCTAGTGTTATTTTGATATCATTTCCATGTTATTGTGGTGATTTCTCTGGTTATCTTGTTGTTTATATGCCATTTCTAGCATTTTATTTATGTTCTGCATACTTTTTATATCTTGCATATTACAAGTGGTATCAAAGCACTTTCCTCGACATAAATTGTGGTTTAAATTTTTTTCAGGGTAGAGACGTATTCCAACGCCTTTAAGCCACAGATATCTTTCGTTACGTGCATAAACCCATGGTTGAGGGATTCATACACACATGAAATACAAGTGGTACTTAAGCTCACATCTATTGGCCACCCTTGTAACCCATGTTGGTACCCCTTCGAGTGGTAGTGCATCAAACAACACTTGTGTACAGATCGACCTAGATTTCCTGAAGCCCTCTTTAGATAAATAGATCAGTCGCATGAATGTTATAGTGCCACCGATAACAACACTCGGGAAGATAATATCTAGTACATGGGTAGTCGGGTAGTATGGCTAAGGGAACGATCTAGCCTCTTTAGTTAGTGCCTTGAGATATTGGGTCGAGTACTACTATTGGACCCTGCACGTATATCAAAGAGATATAACACAGGGCAAACCCTTGTCTATAGAACCCTTGAATACCTAACCCTTGGGGACGTAAACAAAAAAAATTAAACAGATAAGATCTATTGTCGCGCAACTGTGTTTGGGTTGCCAAATTACTACACATTTCTTCCTGGTTAAGCATTTGGGCATTTCATCATTTTCGTATTCTTTAGACCGGAGTATAACTCCACACCATTATTTGAGACATATTCCATTGGATTTATCTCTTCTCCCTTATCACATTCATACATATCATTTCATGGACTTTGGGTCCCATTTTCATGGATTTTAAGGAATTAACCATGCAATTCGACCAAGAGGGCCAAAAATATAAGTTCCAATGCATCACCGTGGGTTCACCTGAGATCATTAGTTCCCATCGCATGGAAAAACTGCTCAAAAAAGGTCATTCTGGCATTATTTCCCAACTCCATGCCATACAGGCAACTGAGACACCCCATGTGCCGCAAGACCTCCAATCCATCCTCTCTAAACATCAGTTGGTATTTTCCACTGCTTAGGGACTCCCACCTTCCCATGGTTTTCATGAATATTCCATTCCCCTTATACCAAGAATCTTTCCTCCCAATATCTGTCCCTATCGTCACCCCTTTTCCCAAAAAAATGAAATTGAGAAAATGGTTCAAGAACTACTTAACGCAAGCATTATCTGCCCCAGTACGAGCCCCTACTCTTCCCCTGTGGTCATGGTCTTGAAGAAATAAGGTTCTTGGCGCATGTGTCCTAACTTCCGTGCCCTCAACAAACTCACCATTAAAAATAAATTTCCCATTCCTGTCATTGATGACCTCGTGGATGAATTAAGTGGCACCCAATTCTTTACTAAACTTGATCTTCATTCTAGCTACCACCAGATCCATATGAAAGAGGCAGACATTCCTAAGACTGCCTTTAGAACTCATGAGAGCCACTATGAGTTTTTGGTCATGCCCTTTGGCTTGTGTAGTGCCCCCTCCACCTTCCAAAACCTCATGAATCATGTCTTTCACCCTTTTCTCCATCATTTTGTCTTAGTTTTCTTTGATGATATCCTCATCTATAGAAAAACCTGGAAAGACCATCTTGTTGATGCGGACTGTGTTCTCCATCTACTCTCTCAGCACCGACTTTTCCTGAAATAATCTAAATGTTCTTTTGTCACCTCAGAAGTCGAGTACTTATGTCATCTTGTTGGAAACAACGACATCAGGGTGGATCTGAAAAAAATTGAAGCTATGCAAGACTGGCCTCACCCAAAGACTCTCAAAATCTTGCGAGGATTTCTAGTCTTAACAGGTTATTATCGCAAGTTTGTTAAGAACTATGGAAAGATTGCAACACCTCTCACCACACTCCTTAAAAAGAATTCTTTCACTTGGACTCCAATAGTTTCTCGGGCTTTTCAAACCTTGGAGATAGCCATGTGCACCACTCCAGTCCTGGCCCTTCCTGATTTCACAAAGACTTTGTCCTGGAATGTGATGCTTTAGGGAAAGGTATTGGCGATGTCCTTATGCAAGAGGGTCAGCCTTTGGCATTTACCAAAAAACAACTGTCTGAACAAAATTTGGGCAAATCAATCTATGAAAAGGAAATGTTGTTTATTCTGCATGTCGTTGATTTGTGGCACCCTTATCTATTGGGGCAATGCTTCCAAATTAAGACATATCATCAAAGCCTCAATTATTTTCTAGAACAATGCATTTCCTCCCCGGAGCAACAAAAATGGGTGACTAAGCTCTTTGGATATGATCATGAGATCATTTACAAGAAAGGAAAAGACAATGTGGTTGCAGCTGCATTGTCCCGAAAATATAAAGATGAAGGCTCATTTTTTCTCTCTGCTTCATTGTAGCAGATTGGCTCCAAGCTGTTCTCCAAGAATGGCTACATGATCCCAAAAGTTCACATCCGATACAACAATTGCAGTCCAATTCATCGGTTCCCCAGGGTACTCTTGGCTCCATGATGAGATTCGATACAAAGGTCATTTGTATTTAAGTAAACAGTCAAAACTTAAGTCCTCGGTGCTTTCTGAGCTTCATGCTACACCCACAGCTGGGCACTCCGGGTGATCCAGGAGGCTCCCCAGGCTCAGAAAATGATAAAAAATGAAAGCTCTCAGAATTGAGTGAAACCAATTCCATTGCGACCGTCTCATCACGCTGATTCTGACCATATATTTACTTTCTCAAACAGCCTCTGTATGCGAGAGTTATTGCACTCTGATAATTTTCTCAAACAACTAAAAAGTCAAAGGTAAACTAGCAAAAAGTCAATGCTGACACTAACATGACATCACCAAAGCTATTTCATGATGTTGACGTGGCAGAGACAAGTGGCGACATGTGACTAGGAAGATGATACAAACTTGGACCAATGGCAGTGTGACACTTGTCAATATTTGGGAAACTTTGGTGGTGCCACGTGGCCCAGGCATGGGCAGCCACATGGCACCCAGTCAGCAGTTGTGTGGCAAGTTTAAAATTTTTTGGGGTCCATGGGTTTTGAACCCACAACCTATGATCGAGCACAAACTTTGGGAAAGTTCAAAAAACCAACGTGCCATGTGTGAAGCTTGTTTATACAAGCCACAATAAAATTATTTAAGTTGTAATATATGTGTAATGGAGGAGGAAGGGGGGTGGGGCTAAGCCCCAACCCATGGACTTATCCACCCATGCGACCACAAAACAGGATGTTAGGCACTCCACTATATGCGTGGGGTTTGGATAGGGCCTATCCCTTGAACCTCAATGCATCGATATAACCACAAGCACAATTCAAGGGCCTATCCCTTAGGGTGTGGATCATTCTAGGCCGAGGTTCCATGCAGAGCGCGCCAAAACTAGGGTCTAGCAATTTTAGTGCATATGACCACTAATTGAGGGGAATGCGCCACCTTTTGGGGGCTTAGCCTTTATATTATTGTTTAAAAGTGGGTTTTTTTATCCTGTTATTGGATTTTTAATTAATTCGTGCCTGTAATAAGAGATTTAATGACCAAAAATTGGTTTTTTGAGGATATCTTGGCCATTTAGAGGGGGATTTGATCCCATAAAGAGGCTATATATTCAGGGGAAGTTGGGCTTCCTCATTTGAGCTTGAAAACTATAAAAACCAAGCTTTTTGAATCTTTGAGGAGACTTTTTGATGCAAGGAATTGAAGGAGCAACTTGTAATTTTTGGCCTTTTCTCATGTTTTGAGAGGCATTTTGCCATGTTTTTTAGAGGAATTTGATAATGCATGTATGAATATGAGAAAGGAGGTCTTGCACAATAGATCTAAAGCATGTAATGTAACAACAAAGATTCAATGTAAGAGAACTTTGAGCATTTTAAAGAGCAATAAAGAGGTCCTCCACTTGGAAGCGGGCCCGGAGACGTAGCCAACTATTGGTGAACTCCGATAACAAGTTATTGTCTCTATTTATCTTCCTGTTTTGTTGTTCTCTTATCTTCATTTGCAGCATGATTATTAATGGATGATCTCTTTAAATCATTAATGAGCATCAAGTAAAAGTCACATTTGGTATTCCGCAAACAAGATAATAAGTTTATGTATTTCGCATTCTTATTGATCTGATGCATAAAGTACATTAAACTAACTTGCAATTTATCAATAATACTTTCATTTTTTGATCAAGTTTATGGTATCATAGCATTTGGTTTTGAAGGTTTGACATGAATTGCAAGCATTGGATTCTCACTATAGAAAAACTCAAGCGAGGAGAAGGCCAACTTGGGGCTCTTAATACAGAGATTCAAAGGAGACCGCATAAACAAGAGATGTCTTCACCAAGAAAACTAGGTCCTTTTTAATCTGAGGATGATTTATTTGAGTCATTTCAATTGATGAAAGCCACGGTAGAGGAACTTTATCAGGAAAGAGGACTGCGAAGAAATCCAAAAGTTCAAGAAGGTGAATCTTTAGTAAGAGCAGAAGGAGGAATTGGAGGTTCTGGACCTTCAAAACCTTCTTCTCCTTCATCCTCACCATCTATAGGTGAAGCAAGTGTACATCCCTCCAAGGATAAGAAACCTAAGAAAACTCATCATTCTTTTGATATGCCTTTATTAAAGTTAGATGTAAAGTTTCAATTACCCACTTATGATGGTGAGTTAGATGCAGAAAAGCTAGATAATTGGGTGAGACAGTTAGAAGTATATTGCAGGATACAAAGGATTGTTGATGATGAAACAAATATCCAACTTTCAAGTCTCAATTTGGGAGGCACAACTCTCAAATGGTGGGAAAGAAAAACTAAGGATGATCTCAATAAAAATGGTAAAACAATCTCTTTCTGGAATGATTTTATCATTGCTTTGAAGAAACAATTCTATCCATTAGCATACATGCAACAGGAAATGATAAATTGGAAAATTTTAAGGCAAATTAAGGTCAAAGTGTACAAGAATATACTCAAATATTTCCTAAGAAATCTTTAAATTTGGGTATTCTTTTATATACACAAGAGACACTCCTAAAGTATATTGGTGGTTTACATTCTTATCTCAAGCACACTATTCTTATGCTAAACCCTTCTAACTTTGATGAAGTATGTGTACAAGCCATTCACATTGAATCAAGTAAAGGGAATGTTGGTGATAGTGTTTCTATAGATACTTGGCAAAGAAAGGATGTAGGGAAAAGGAAAGAGAAAGAGAAGAAGACAACCACAACAAGAAAGGAGAAGCCTACTTGCAAGCATTGCAAGAAAGTAGGCCATGATGAAGATCGTTGTTGGGTCTTACATCATGACTTGAAGCCAAAGAGGTATGCCAACCAAGGAAGGAAGAATACCGCAGCTGCGACATTTCAAGTGGATCTTAGATCAGATTCTGGTGATGAGACACGGGCTGTAGCTATGGGAATCCGATGTATAAATTATGTTGCAAGTACTAGCTCTTCTAGATCAGTTGATGTAAATGATGAGTGTAAAAGGAATGAACTTGTCCACATAAGGGTCATAACAAATAATGTTAAAGTTGATACTCTTGTAGACAGTGGATCACAAGCCAATCTAATCAGTGAAGAGGTTGTAAATAACTTGGGACTTGAAAAAAAGCCACATCCTAAACCATATCCATTGGGGTGGATATGTGGTGATAATAATTTACAAGTAACCAAGCAATGTAAAATCAAGTTTGCAATCACTTCTAATTATGTTGATGAACTAGAGCTTGATATAGTGCCACTGGACATATGTGGAATTGTATTGGGATGTCGATACCTTTATGATAGGAAAGATATATTCTATAGGGAGGAAAATAAATATTGCTTCAAAAAAGATGGGAAAGAGTACATTGTTCATGCTCATCGCATGAAAATTGATAGATCTTTTGCAGCTACAAGACAGTTAAAAAGAATGGTAAATGAAAGAAAAAGTTTTACACTTATGTCTGTAACAAATCAGGAAGTTAGTGATGCTAAACATGAGATGATTTCATATGTTTCAAACAGTCATGAAGTGTCACCAGGGGTACAACATGAGGTTCAACTACATAATTTGATTATTGTTCCTGTTCAAAAGGGGAAGCATGTTGTTTCATTCTCATTACCATGTCTAGTATTGTTGATTAGTTTGCTGCTATTCAATAGTGTATGGTTGCTAAATGCAACAAAGAATGTAGATGAATGTGCAATTGATGGAATCATTACTTTGATAAACAATGCTATCTCAATTTTCATGTTTGTTTTGATTAGTCAGATAATTATTGTCCAAGCAGAAAGGATGGATAATATAGGACAAGTGGGGAGGCAGTACCCTCACTTCTCCCCTAAGTAAAAATAGACTTTTGGTTGTACAAAAGATTCCAAAATGGGTAGGAATGATCCAGGAGGCTCCCCAGTCTCATAAAATGCTCAAAATAAAAATTCTCAGAATTGAGTGAAACCTATTCCATTGCGACCGGCTCGTTGCATTGATTCTGGCCATATATTTAATTTCTCAAACGGGCTCCGTATGCTAGAGTTATCGCACTCTGACCATTTTCTCAAACAACTAAAAAGTCAAAGGTCAACTGGAAAAAAGTCAATGCTTACGTCAACATGACATCACCAAAGCTATTTCATGATGTTGACATGGCAGAGAAAAGTGGTGACATGTGACTAGGTAGATCATGCAAACTTGGACCAATGGCAGTGTGACACTTGTCAATATTCGAGAAAATGTGGTGGTGCCACGTGGCCCAGGCATGGGCAGCCACATGTCACCCAGTCAACAGTTGTGTGGCAAGTTTCAAAAATTTCGGGGTCCATGGGTTTTGAACCCACGAACTATGATCGAGCACAAACTTTGGGAAATTTCCAACAACCAACGTGCCATGTGTGAAGCTTGTTTATACAAGCCAGAATAAAATTATTTAAGTTGTAATATATGTGTAATGGAGGAGGAAGGGGGTTGGGGCTAATCCCCCGCCCATGGACTTATCCACCCATGTGACCACAACACAGGATGTTACGTGCTCCACTATACGCGTGGGGTTTGGATAGGGCATATCCCGTGAACCTCGACGCATCCATATAACCACAAGAACAGTTCGAGGGCCTATGCCTTGGGGCGTGGATCATTCTAGGCCGAGGTTCCATGCAGAGCGCACCAAAACCAGCGGCCAACACGATTTAAGGGCCAACTCTTAGCCCTTTAGGCTAGCGCTTGGCCAATTTTAGTGCATATGACCACTAATTGAGGGGTGTGTGCCACCTTTTGGGGGCTTAGCCCATATATTATGGTTTAAAAGTGGGTGTTTTTACCTTGTTATTGGATTTTTAATTAATTCATGCCTATAATAAGAGATTTAATGACCAGAAATTGGTTTTTTGAGGATATATTGGCCATTTGGAGGGGGATTTGATCCCAAAAAGATTCCATATCTTCAAGGGAAGTTGGGCTTCCTCATCTAATCCCGAAAACTATAAAAACTAGGCTTTTTGAAGCTTTGAGGAGACTTTTTGATGCATGGAATTGAAGGAGCAACTTGTAATTTTTGGCCCTTTCTCATGTTTTGAGAGGCATTTTGTCATGATTTTGAGAGGAATTTGATGATGCATGTATGAATTTGAGCAAGGAGGTCTTGCACACCAAATCTAAAGCATGTAATGTAACAACAAAGAGCCTATGTAAGAGAACTTTGATCATTTTAAAGAGCAATAAAGAGGTCCTTCACTTGGAAGCGGGCTCAGAGACGTAACCAACGATTGGTGAACTTTGTTAACAAGTTCTTGTCTCTATTTCTCTTTCTATTTTGTTGTTCTCTTCTCTTCATTTGCAGCATGATTATAAATGGTTGATCTCTTAAAATCATTAATGATCATCAATTAAAAGTCACATTTGATATTCCGCAAACAAGATAATAAGTTTATGTATTTCGCATTCTTATTGATCCGATGCATAAAGTACATTAAACTAACTTGAAATTTATCAGTAATACCTTCATTTCTAGATCATCGGGTTTACCAAAACCTATGATAGGGTCAAACATTCTTTTTTCTGGGATGGTATGAAACAAGACATTCATAATTTTGTGGCCGAACGTGATGTGTATCAATGCAACAAGGGAGAAACAATCAAATCTCCTGGCACACTACAACCGCTTCTGATTCCACTTGTTATTTGGAGGGATATCTCTATGGATTTTATTATAGGCTTACCTAAATCGGGTAATAAATCAGTCATCATGGTGGTATTTGATCGCCTTTCCAAGTATGCTCATTTCTATGCTCTTCAACACCCATTTACAACATCCACAGTGGCTCAACTTTTCATGGATCAAGTCTTCAAGCTTTATGGCATGATGCATTCTATTGTTTTTTATCGCGACCCAACTTTCACCAGCAATTTTTGGCAAGAACTATTCAATCTACAAGGCACCCAATTGCATCTCAGCAGAGCTTATCATCCCCAGATGGATGGTCAAATTGAAGTTGTCAACAAGTGTTTGGAAACATATTTTAGGTGTTTTGCATCAGAAAAACAAAATCAATGGGCTCAATGGTTACCCCTAGCTGAATGGTAGTACAACACTTCAGATCATACATCTACCCACATGACTCCTTTTGAAGCGGTATATGGACAAAATCCATCGTCAATTCTCTCATATTTACCAGGTGTCTCCAAGGTCTAGGCGGTTGACCAAACGCTTACAGTTCAAGAGGTTGTTCTCCGTACCCTTAAAGAGAATTTGGTTATGGCCCAGAATCACATGAAGAAACAAGCAGATCAAGGTCACTTTGAACGTCATTTTGCAGAAGGGGATTAGGTGTTTCTTCGACTGCAACCTTACAATCAAACTTCCCTCAAGGTCGACCATTGCCAGAAGATGGTGCCCAAATTTTATGGTCCTTATACAGTTCTCAAGTGTGTGGGATAGGTGGCCTATCAGTTAGCTTTGCCCAATCATTCTAAGCTACATCATATTTTTCATGTTTCATGCTTAAAGAAGCTGATTGGAACTGTTATCACATAGTTTGTAGTTTGGAAAGTAAATGTACGAAAGTATACCAAACTAGCGTAATTGAACCAATCCCACCTAGTGTCACCTCGATGGGAAGGTTCTTTATGTTTAGGGAGGTAAGGCCTAGGGGAGACGTCCCTGGTGACCTGAGGTTTTGAGAAGGCAAAGGATTGTAAGACAAAATGTAAATTCCCCCCCTCAAAAGTCACCACCTGAGAAGATAGTCCAACTAACATCCAATAAAGATAAATATAACCAAAGAGATGCACTTGCCTGAGACAAAGAAACAAGAAACATATATATGCGAGCTTAATCACTTGGTTAGTACTTCATGTAATCAATGACTATATGATATGTATAAGCAATTGAATAACAAATATTGACGAAGTCAATGTTTATAAAATATCAATGATTCATAATGTCACTTCTTCAATAAATGCTAAGATAATGTGGCATTCAATGTAATAATCAACACTTCATTCAAGTAATGCCCTTAAATAACCATTCAATTGCTCATAAGTATAACGATAGTTGCACAATGATGATAATATCAAAGGATGACGACAACAAATGAGTTAGTAGGGTTAGTCTTAGGCCAGGGTTAGAATAGTTAGGGTTTTGTTCAAAGTATTAAGAGTTGTTTTTGATCAAGTTTTCTAAAGACAAAGGAGGTCTTTGGATTAGTGACTTAGGGTTAATGGAGTCAAAAGTAGATGACACAAAAGTTGAAGAATCAGGTGAAAACAATAAGAGTAAAGACAAGAGGGTTAAACCTTGAGGTGTTGCTACGACAAGGCCTCAGGGAAAAAACCCTAGGGGAGAGAGGCTCACTTTGGTGTAGGGGAACTAGGCCTCAATGCTATCTCCTCCTTCCTTAGGTTTAATGGGAAATCGACTAGCTTAAAAAATGGCATAAGACTAAGACAAGAGGTCTTGCAGGCAACGTGTTGCTATGGCAAGGCTTTACAAGAAAACCCTATGGGAAAAATGACTCTTCAAGGTGTAGGGGAACTAGGCCTTGAGACATCTTCTCCTTCTTAGCTCAGAAAAGGTAAAACAACTAGCAAAGAAGAGAAGGAATAGAGTGTAGCTAAGGCTAGGCTCTTTCTCTCTTCAAATAATGGCTGAAAATCTTGATGGGGACATGAGACAAGGACCTACAATGTGTGCTTGTCACCTAGGGTTTATTCATCAAATCATAACAATATATGTAAGAAATAACAATACAACCATGTTCAATTAAGAATTTTTGCAAAAAATCACTTACTTTCACTAAGAAATAACATAGCAAACCCTAATTGTAACACCTTCTATCAAGAAATATGCCAAAAATTCCAATAGAAATCCAAAAATGCCTTCCTTCAATAAGTGTGCCTCACAATTTAAGCCAAGAACACCAAGTATAACATAAATTTCAGACCTCAGTAATGAGTGAGTGAGAGATGATGAAAAAATGAGGGTAAAAACCCTCAATTTATATTGTACCATGACCTAATTTCACTTTTATGTCATAAAAAGGTCGATAAGGCCAAAATACCAAAAATCATATTGTTTTACATTAAATGCTAAAATTAAACCCTAATCAAGCTAAAGAGAGACGATATGCCCCTCTTAGGGTGACATTATCCCCTTTTAGGGAAAATGCAACATCCTAGAGCAAAATTCTAGCCCTCCCTGGGCTTCTCCAACTTTCCACACGTGCCAACACTGCCAAATTTGCCTCCCAAGACGTCCACAAGGATGGATGACTTCATGATCATCATGGGTGACGTCCTGGGCCTTCCAGGGTCAACGTTCCAATGGAGGAGGCACAACCCCCCTAGGTCAAGCTCTGCCAGGATGCCTTTGGTGGAACGTCCTCCTTTTCTTTGGTGCAAAGCCTCTGACCATCTATGTCATGTATCTGCCCCCTTATGGGGTCTCAATATCCATCTGGTGGGCTCTTCAGCCCCATGGAGGTTTGAACTAATCATCTCCCCATGTGTACTGGTCCAACATGGTACTTGTCCGTAGGGCATGATCTTGAACATCAACAGCTACGCCCTCCATGGGCTCATAAGTCATAGGGATCATAGCAATGTCAATCACATCTCATCATCAATATTATTAAACATGTGCATAAAACCCCTATTACCCCAGTTAAAATCTCAAAGACATTATACAAGCCTGCAATACAAGTTTAGAGACAATGACAGGGCGTCCTATTGGGTTAGTGTCCACTGGAAGATGAAAGTATCCGGAAGAGACCTCATATGAGCCATGCAAGTGGGTGATGTGGATAAGGGGGGTCCAGGCAAGTGGGTGCAAAGCTTTACCTGTGGGTGACTTTGTAGAAGGTGAGTTGCACCTGTCCTGGATGCAATTTTTTCCAAGCCCATTCATGCCTTTAATTCTTTATTGCTTTTTCTTCAAGAGGCTAATCAGGGGACACTGCCCTAGCATGGTGACCAACGATGACAGTGTTACCCACAAGCACTTTCATAGAAATGAGAAGTTTGGATCGTGATGAGACCCCCTTTCCCTTGGCCATGCAACCAAGGGTCACTACCTTGGCGTGGTAACCAGTTGGTGGTAATTTCATACTACTAGGTACCCATGGACCTAATAGGTTGGCTCGTGATGAGATCCCCTATCCTTTGACTAGGTCTTGTTTTATTATTTTTTTACGGGTCCCTCTTGTTTCTTGTTGAGAAGACTTTTATTGATTTTTTGGGGATCCCTGGTTGAAGCATCTCGAGGTTTTATTCTAAGGATTTTATCTTTTTATAGCTTTCTTTTACCTTCTAGGCATTTAGCCCCTTCTTCCCACTAGGTAAGGTGAAATCCTAAAATGATAGGCCAACCCAGTGCCCAGACAAGTGTAATGGGACAGGTGTGCAGGAAGCAAGATGAAAAGGTGATGCTATGATGGGAGTGGACAATGGATTTTTGGAAATCCCCCCAGTGGAAAACCAGAACATACGAACACAGGATTACTAGGGCATCCTTTCAATCCCCCCAGACATGGTCAAGTGAGAAAGTATAAGATCCAAGCATTTGTTAGAAACAAAAGGAATCAAATGCACATATTCAAAGGTTTTGAAAATCAGAGTGACACATACCATGATACCCGGACTCATTACCTCATGGAGAAAGAACCATCTCAGACACAAGACTAAGTCGATGGTGATGGATGTTGTTGTTGCAAAAAAAGTAGAGGCGTTGAAAGGAAGAAAATAGGGGCCTTCTAGGGCCATGCTACAGTCAATCCAGCTCTTGGTACTCCATGTCTAGGTCCTGTGGGCCTCGAGACATGATCTCCTAGTTATCCCTAAAAGTGGGGGATAACATCTGGCTCCAACTCAGGGACATGTGCTCACCGTAGAGCGCATGAGAACCTCAACATCTCTTGCATAACCTTCATACCTTCTTGATCTCAATAGAAAACATCAGTCACTGATTGGGGTGGTAATGCCACCCCAACATATATATGTATATAAAACAGAACTGTAATAACACAATCATAAGTGTGAACATGAAAGAAAACTAACATGCGATGCAAATGGTATAATACATGAATGAAAAATGCCTACCTACTTACTTGCACTTACCTATCATGTTGTTGGTGGATAGTAACGCTTAATGTGCAAAGCATTCACTGGCAGACTTAGGGCCTCTACCTCCATGGTGCCCAGATTGAAAGAGTTTGTACCTGCATGACTTATGATTTTATAAGGACCTGTCCATAAACTATCAAATTTCATGTGCATACCAGGTTTCTCCTTTCTTTTATCCCATAGCAGTACAAGATCTCCTTCAGCAAGGTTTCTTTCCTTAGCTTTGTGATCAAAAGTATTTTTTATCTTCTCCTGGTTTCTTTCCATCTGACCAAGGGTGTTTCTTCTAGTTTCATTGAACTCTATTAGTTGGTTGATTCACCCTTGAATTGCTTCCCCATACGTAACATACCATTGAGCAAAATGAAGGATGGGAATTTGGAGGTTTATAGGAAGTTTTGCTTCTAGTCCATATACTAACTCAAAAGGATTCTTTCCTATCAAGGTCTTTGTTGTTATTTGGTCTGCCCAAACTACATACTTAATTTTGTTATCCCAAGATTTATTATTTTCCCCCACGACCTTCTTGATAATATTCATAGGGTTTTTATTGCTAGATTATGCTAATTTGTTCCCTTATGGATAGTAGTTGGAGGAATGGGATAGGGCAATTCCATATTTGAAGCAAAATTCTACTAGAGCATGTGAGTTAAAAGCTTTGGCATTCTCTGTGGTAATTTGGAAGGGACGTTGAACCTAGTTATGATCCAGTCTTCCAAAACGTTCATGACTACTTCTTCGGTGGCTTTCTTTGTGGGGATGGACTCAACCCATCTAGTAAAATAGTTTTTGGTTGTTAGGATCCACTAGTATCCATTTCTTGAATTATATTTAAACTCCCCGATGAAATCTAAGCCCCACTGTTGAAAACGTGCTTCCACTACTATGGGTTTTAGAGGTTGTGTTGGGAGTTTTGGTTTACCAATGAAGTACTTGCAGGGTTGGCAAGATCAAAAATGTCGGTGAGTGTCGAAGAAGAGTGTTGGCCAATAATACCTAGCCCTCAAGATCTTGTGGGCAGTAGTACGGGCTACGAAATTCCCTCCACAATATTTGGAGTGTAACTCCTTCAATACTTTTTCTGCTTCTTCCCGGTTAACACATCTAAGGAGCACCCGATCAGGATTTTTCCAACCAAGGCCTTCTTCGGTCAAGAAGTATCTCATAGTATTTAGTCTTAAAACCCTTCTTTTGTAGTCCACTAGGTGATAGGGGCAGGTCAATTTATTAAGGTAATAGACGATATCATAGTACCACTCATCGTGCTCCAGTTCACTGGCCACTACATTTATTTGTTTGCCCTCCCCCATCCGTATGGATTATTGGTTGCTTTCGATTAGCATCTGGGCCAAACCTTGTCCTTTTATTATTTTGGTAGGTTTTATTTCTAAGTCGTATTCTTGGATTTTGGAAACCCATTTTCCCCTAGTACCCATGCAATCTTGTTGTGATAGAACATCTTTTACTGTCGGGTATGGAACATAAGTTGTAATCTTATTGTAGTCGATGTAGTTTCTAAAGTGTTTGAGGGACTTCACCGAGGCATACACATGTTTCTTAGTAATGGAGTAATTCAATTCTGAGTCTCTAAGGACCTTTCTCATAAAAGATATGGGGTATTCATAATCATCAACATCCTTTTGCAATAAAACACCCACTATGGTATCCTGGGAGGCAAATGAGAATATCATGAAATCTCGTGAATAATCAAGGTTAATCAAGACAGGGGATTGGGAGATAACATATTTTATATCCTTGAAAGATTTGATAGCTTTATCATCTCATATGAAGGCAACGTCCTTTTTTATAAAAGAACTCATGGGTTTTATCCTTTCAGTAAAGTTAGGAACAAATCTTCAAATGAAATTGATTTTTCCGAAAAAGGATTGTAAGGATTTTTTGTTGGTTGGAGGACGAACATATTTTATTGATTGGACCCTCTCAGTATCTATGGAGATCCCCCCCTTTAAAGCTATGTGACCCAAAATCTTTCCCTCGTCGGTCCCAAAATTATAATTCTTGGGATTTAGAGAGATACCATACTTCCTACATCGCTCGAAAACAATCCTAAGGTGTGAAAGGTGGTCTTTCCTATCCTTTGATACAACTGTGAGATCATCCTGGTAAATCTCTATGATTTTTTGTATAATATCCCTAAAGGCAAAGTGTATTTCTCTTTGTAAGGTAGCACCATAGTTCATAATACCAAACAACATTCTTAGGTACATAAAATTTCCCCATGGCGTAGTGAACGTTGTTTTAAGTTGGTCTTCTCTTTTGAGCAAGACTTGGTTGTATCCAGAAAATCCATCCAACATGGACATCATCCCTACTCCTGTAACCCTCTGAAGCAAATGTTCCATGTTTGGGAGGGGGTAGTTTTCCTTCAAAGACAACTGGTTAAGGTTGCGGAAATCAACACATAAGCGTATTCCACCGGTCTTCTTTCGGACCACCACCAAATTTGACATCCAAGAATAATATCTGATAGGAGCTATGATGTTAGCATCAACCATCTTATGGAGTTCCTTCTGTATTTGACCTGCTAGATTTGGGTTGATATGTCTTAGCTTTTGTCAGAAAGGTTTGGCTCCTTCTACTAGGGGTATGGCATGTTGGATGACGTACCCCCTATAGGCTTTTAATTCATCATAGTTCCAAGCGAAAGTATCCTTGAATTCTCTAATGAGGGATAATATTTCCAACCTTTCCTTCTCAATGGTCCCTTTCCCTATTTTAACCATCCTTGGGTCTATTTCTGTACCGATATTAAACTCTAGGGCTTCATTTTCTTGTTTTCTAGCCCCTTTTCTTTTGAAAACATCATGTCTGTCAAAAAGATTTTCCAAAGGGATGCAACCCATGGGCAAGGTGTTGTTTTGAAGGTTTATAACCTCCAAGTTCATGGAGTCAGCCAAAATTTTTATCTGTGAATCAGTGAATTCTTTAATGTTCTCCATAAAACTGATGATATGGTCATCATCTTAAAAAACTTGCCAATGCTCCAAGTTATCGGGGATAGAAGGTCTGAAAAGGACTTCCATTTTTCATAATTCATGAAGAGGACCATCACAAGGTTGTAGGGTGGAAGCAGAGACGACCAAGGCATCTGCCACACAATTTTATTCCCGAGGGATGGCTTCAATTGAAATTATCTTGAAGGAATTCGAAAGGGATTGTGCAAAGTCTCGATACTTCTTTAGTTTTTCATTCTTTGTAGCAAATTTTAGCAAAACTTGTGATACTACGAGGTCTGAATCACCTTTCACCCTTAGGTACGTGACACCTTTGTCAATTCCTAGGTTGAGGCCTAGGATCAAAGCTTCACATTCAGCGATGTTGTTTGTGCAATGATATTGCAGCCTATAAAAATAGTAGAATGCTTCACCAGAAGGGGTCGTCAAGACAATCCCCACACCCGACCCAGAACTTGAGTGGGATCCATCAAATTCTAGGGTCTAAATCCCTTTAGTTTCTTCGATAGTGTCGATTCCTAATTTTCCTCCTTGAACAAACCAATTATCCATGTCATTGTTAATACAAAGGAGTTGGTCGTTCAACTCATCAAGGGTCTCAACTAAGGAACCTACAAGGGGTTGTTTGTGGAGGGTGAAGAATCCTCCTTTAGGGTGAGGGATGATTGCTTTAGACTCTTGGTCTTGAAAGCTTCCAGCTAAATGCTTTATGAGGTCCTTGTGGATAATGATACCCCAATTGTTTAGGGCATCCACCACCATCATGTCTATATAAAAAGGATCACTAGGACAAGAATCAAAGGAAACTTCTAGATCCTTGATAATTCCTTTTGCAAAACCCCCTTTGGCATTTGGTTGTGAAAGGCTTAAACCTAGTTGGTGCATGATTTCCTCAGTCATAATGTTGGTTGTAGCATTTGGGTGAAAAACAAAATTACGGAGGGAGTTATTGACCTGGAGAGTGATATAAAAATGTGTGACCTCACCACGCTTTGACCCAACGCATTCTACTTGGTGGACAAAAATGGGAACTTCTTCAATAAGGTCACGTTCATATGTTTGTGGCATAAGAGCTTCATTTTCTTCCTTCTTGTGTGGGAAAAGATCCTAGAAAGGTTATACTTTCATGGGATGTTCTTGAAAAGGAAAACCTTGTACATTGGTATGGGAATAACTCCATTTCCTCTTGGGAGGCATGAGTTTTACTTCAAATATTTCTGGGAGCTCAGGTTTAGTTTCCACGATATATTCATTACTAAATTCCCAAGGGTCATTACTACGTGAGAGGTTAACCTGGTAGATGTAGTCTTCAAATTCTAAGTTCCTCTCAATCTGGTAAGTGAGATCTTGCGCTTCTTCTAGGGTTGAGGGTGACTGATCCTTGAGGGTAAATTGCAACATTCCTTCTAATGAGTTCAAGTAATGTTGGAGGATAGCTTCTTATGAGTTTAGGTTATGCCTAACCTTTTTGAGGAGAATATTGAATCTATCATTGAAATCCCTAATGCCCTCGTTGGAACCCTTACAAATATCAAGATATTGAGAGTATTAGGGTTGTGTGCATTCATGATTTCACCACCTTATTTTAAAGGCCCTTTCCAGTTCGTTGGGAGTTTTTATGCCTCCTTTTGGGTAATAGACAATCCAAGTCTTGGATCCTTCAATAAGGGATCTTGCAAAAATCCTCATAAGGACATCTGGGTGTTCTTGACCTGCTTGATGAAACTCAAAACTATCACAAAATTGGGTCCAATGTGAATTACCGGAATGCACCCCTTTTCCCGAGAAGAGTGGTAGCCAAGATTCGACATCTTTGGGTAAGTGATGTAACCCACCTTGGATGTTACTTAGGTCAAAACAATCAAATATTCCTGGGTGAGACCATTTGTGGGAGTTTACAGGAGGAGTAGGGTTTGTAGGGGTCACAACTACCACATTAGAGGAATTTGAGTACTGACGCCTACTACGGGTCGTCATCAGTGGAGTCGCTAGATAATTTTCTTGAAACTATCAAAAGATAAGGGAAAACACCCTAAGTGGAGTCACCAAGTAAGATTGTAAGATAAAGACTCTAGAGGAAAGGCTTACCGAAAGTTGTCGTCTTTGAGGAAAGTTTGACTTAGTGTTCCTCGACAGCGGCGCCAAAATGTTATTGCATAGTTTGTAGTTTGGAAAGTAGATGGATGAAAAGATACCAAACTAGCATAACTGAACCAATCCCACCCAATGTCACCTCGATGGGAAGGTTCTTTCTGTTTAGGGAGGTAAGGCCCAGGGGAGACGTCCTCGATGACCTGAGGTTTTGAGAAGGCAAAGGATTATAAGACAAAAGGTAAATTTCCCCCCTCACAAGTCACCACCTGAGAAGATAGTTCGGCTAACAACCAATAAAGAGAAATATAGCCAAAGAGATGCACCTACCTGGGACAAAGCAATAAGAAACAGATATATGCGAACTTACTCACTTGATTAGTACTTCATGTAATCAATGACTATTTGATATGTATAAGCAATTGAATAATAAATTATGACAAAGTCAATGTTTATAAAATATCAATGATGCATAATGTCACTTCTTCAATAAATGCTAAGAAAACGTGGTATTCAATGTAATAATCAACACTTCATTCAAGTAATTCCCTTAAATAACCATTCAATTGCTCATAAGTAGAATGATAGCTTCACAATGATGATAATAACAAAGGATGACGGTAGCAAATGAGTTAGTAGGGTTAGTCTTAAGCTAGGGTTAGAATAGTTAGTGTTTTGTTCAAAGTATTAAGAGTTGTTTTTTATCAAGTTTGCCCAAGACAAAGGAGGTCTTTGGATCAGTGCCTTAGGGTTAATGGAGTCAAATGTAGAGGACACAAAAGTTGAAAAATCGGGTGAAAACAATAAGACTAAGGACAAGAGGGTTAAACCTTGAGGTGTTGCTAAGGCAAGGCCTTAGGGATGAAACCCTAGGGGAGAGAGGCTCACTTTTGTGTAGGGGAACTAGGCCTCAGTTCTCTCTCCTCCTTCCTTAGGCTTAATGGAAAATCGACTAGCTCAGAAAATGGAATAAGACTAAGACAAGAGATCTTGCAGGCAACATGTTGCTATGGCAAGGCTTTACCAGAAAACCCTAGAGGAAAAATGACTCTTCAAGGTGTAGAGGAACTAGGCCTTGAGACGTCTTCTCCTTCTTAGCTCAAAAAAGGTAAAACAATGAGCAAAGAAGAGGAGGAATAGAGTGTAGCTAAGGCTAGGCTCTGTATCTCTTCAAATAATGGATGGAAATCTTGATGGGGACATGAGACAACGACCTACAATGTGTGCTTGTCACCTAGGGTTTATTCAACAAATCATAACAATATATGTAAGAAATAATAATACAAGCATTCAATTAAAAAGTTTTGCAGAAATTCACTTACTTTCACCAATAAATAGCATAGCAAACCCTAGTTGTAACACCTTCCATCAAGAAATATGCCAAAAATGCCAATAGAAATCCAAAAATTCCTTCCTTCAACAAGTGTGCCTCACAATTTTAGCCAAGAACACCAAGTCTAGCAGAAATTTCAGACCTCACTAATGAGTGAGTGAGAGATGATGAAAAAATGAGGGTAAAAACCCTCAATTTATATTGTACCATGACCTACTTTCACTTTTAGGTCATAAAAGGATGACAAGGCCAAAATACCAAAAATCATATTGTTTTACATTAAATGCTAAAATTAAACCGTAATCAACCTAAAGAGATATGTCATGCCCCTCTTAGGGTGACGTTATCCCCTTTTAGGGAAAATGCAACATCCTGGAGAAAAACACTAGCCTTCCCTAGGATTCTCCAACCTTCCACATGTGCCAACACTACCAAATCTACCTCCCAAGACATCCACAAGGCTATATGACTTCATGATCATCATGGGTGATGTCCTGGGCCTTCCAGGGTCAATGTTCCAATGGAGGAGGCACAACCCCCCTAGGTCAAGCTCTGTCAGGATGCCTTCGGTGGAACGTCCTCCTCTTCTCTGGTGCAAAGCCTCTGACCATCTATGTACTGTATCTTCCCCCTTATGGGGTATCAACATCCATCTAGTGGGCTCTTCAGCCCCATGGAGGTCTGAACTGATCATCTCCCCATGTGTACCGGTTCAACATGGTACATGTTCGTCGAGCATGATCATGCACATCAAGAACTACGTCCTCCATGGGCTCATAAGTCACAGGGATCATAGAAATGTCAATTACATCTCATAATCAATATTATTAAACATGTGCATAAAACCCCTATTACCCCAGTTAAAAGCTCAAAGACATTATACAAGCCTGTAATACAAGTTTGGAGATAGTTGTTACACATCAAAATTACTCATTTCAATGATGGCCTATTGTTGTCATTACAAGTGTTTCATTTTAGCTATAAGTGTCGCAAACATCATACTTCCATCTCGCCTATGTTGTGTCTCTAATGACATCACAGGGACACTTAAGACACCTTCAAAGATTGGTTTAAGGAAGAGAAAGCATTTGATGAAGAGTACAAAGAATTTTCCATGAAGAAAATGTTAGGGTCCTAACCCGCACATAGGTAGAACAATATATTCGGATGTAATATAGGTCAATATTAATAAGTCCTTTCAAGAAAATAGAATAAGGCGGATGTAAGAAGACCTAATAGAAGCTTCCACTTCTAGAAGGATCTTCCTCTAGATGCTTCTTTTTAGTATAAATATGAGTCGAGGGTATGAGAACCCTAGCTTGGATATTATTGTAATAGAGCTATGCTCAACTGGAGGTTGCCCCCTTGAAGAGGCCTGTGAACATTGCTTTCAGATTCAAAGTGCTATTTATGTTGTTATTCTTATATCATTTCAATGTTATTGTGGTGAATGTTCTGGTTATATCGCTATTATTCTACAATTACTATAATTTTATTTATGTTTTGCATACATTTTATATCCAATATATTACAAGTGGTATCAGATCACTTTCCTTGGTAGAAAGTGTGGGTTAAATTTTTGTCAGGGTAGAGACATATTCTAGCGTATTTAAGCCACAAAGATCTGTCGTTACGCGCATAAACCCGCAGTTGAGGGATTCATACACGTAGGAAATACAAGTGTTACTTAAGTGCACATTTGTTGGCCACCCTTTTAACCCCTGTTGGTACCCCTTCGAGTGGTAGTGCATCTGAAAACACTTGTGTATGGATCGACCTAGATTACCTGAATCCCTTTTTAGATAAATCGATCGGCCGCCTGACTATTATAGTGTCACCGAGAACAACACTCAGGAAGATACTCTCTAGTACCTGGGTAGTCGGGTAGTACAACTAAGGGTAGAGTCTATCCTCCTTGGTTAGTGCCCTAAGATATTGGGCCAATTTCTACTGTTGGACCTTGCACGTATATCAGAGAGCTATAGCACAGGAAAAACCCTTGTTTGTAGAACCCTTCAATACCTAACCCTTGGGGACATAAACATAAAAAAATTAAAACAGACAAGATCTATTACCGTGCAACTATGTTCGGGTTGCCAAGTAAATACACATTTCTTTCTGGTTAAGCATTTGGGAATTTCCTCTCTGCAGTATTCTTCAGACCAAACGTAACAAAAAAAAAAAGTCTGGAAATTTTTTCACCATTATTTCAACCCTATTCCATTGGATTCATCTCTTCTCCCTTATCACATTCATCCATATCATTTTTTCGGCAAAATATTTTTACCCCGCCCACCCCTTTTCAGTTCCCCCATCCTCATGGCCCATACTCATAGCCAAGACTTGGAAGCTCGCTTCAACACCTTGCAGTCTGGTCTCATTGAGACCCAACAATAAGTGAAACAACTTTGTGTCAATGTCGCTTCCATCAATACAACCATGCAGTCTTCAATGGGCGAAATCAAACAAGACCTCACCACCCATCTTGAATTAGTATTTTCAGCACTCTGAACCAAACTGTATATCCCTACAGATAACCCTTCCTCTTCCTTACCCCCACATACTGAAGGTGACCATTCCTCTCATTGCCATACCTTGCAGAACCATCACTTTCAATGTGAGCTACGCCTTTCACGGGTGGATGTGACCAAATTTGATGGCTCGAATCCCACTGGTTGGGTAACCCAAATAGAACATTACTTCTCTTTATACAGCATTACATATGACTTGGCCAAACTATGGTATGGTGTTCTCCATCTAGA
>SNQJ01S0011671.1:130319-182656 GCA_010110895.2 Picea sitchensis | reverse complement strand
TTAAGTAAACAATCAAAGCTTAAATCCATGGTACTTTCTGAGCTTCATGCTACACCCACAGCAGGGCACTTTGGGTTCACCAAAACCTATGACAGGGTCAAACGTTCCTTTTTCTGGGATGGTATGAAACATGAAATTCATAATTTTGTAGCTGAATGTGATGTGTGTCAACGTAACAAGGGAGAAATAGTCAAATCGCTGGGCACACTACAAATGTTGTCGATTCCAGCTGCTATTTGGAAGGATATCTCTATGGATTTTATTACCAGCTTACCAAAATTGGGAAATAAATCCGTCATCATGGTGGTTGTTGATCTCCTTTCCAAGTACGCTCATTTCTTCTCCCTTCAACACCCGTTTACAACATCCACGATGGCTCAAATCTTCATGGATCAGGTCTTCAAACTTCATGTCATGTCACACTCTATTGTTTTTTATCGCGACCCAAATTTCACAAGCAACTTTTGGAAAGAACTATTCAAGATACAAGGGACATAATTGCATCTCAACACAACTTATCATCCCCAGACTGATGGCCAAATGGAAGTTGTCAAAAAGTGTTTGGAAACATATTTGAGGTGTTTTTCCTTGGAAAATCAAAATCAGTGGGATCAATGGTTACCCCTAGCTAAATGGTGATACAACACTTCATACCATACAACTACACACATGACTCCTTTTGAAGGGGTATATGGACAGAAGCCACCTTCAGTTCTCTCATACTTACCGGGTGCCTTGAAGGTCCAGGCAGTTGACCTAACACTTACAGCTCGAGAGGCCATTCTCCGTACCCTCAAAGAGAATTTGGTCATGGCACAAAATCGCATTAAGAAACAAGCAGATCAAGGTCACTCTGAACGTCAATTTGCAGAAGGGGGTCAGGTGTTTCTTCGATTGCAACCTTACAAAAAAAATTCCCTCAAGGCTAAGCATTGTCAGAAGCTAGTGCCCAAATTTTATGGTCCTTATACCGTGCTCAAGCATGTGGTACAAGTCGCCTATTAGTTAGCTTTTCCCAGCCATTCGAAGCTACATCCCGTTTTTCATGTTTCATGCTTAAAGAAGGTGATTGGAGCTAAGTGCCAAATTCAAACCAACCTTCCAGAGTTAGCTGAAGAAGGATCCCTTTGGCTACAACCAAAAGCAGTTTTGGACCAGCGTGAGCATCGCCTATGTCAAAGAAACATCAAGGATGTTCTAATCCAATGGAAAGATACAAGTCCAACAGACGCCACCTAGGAACCAGCTACCATTCTGTAGCAATTTCCTCATCTCAAGCCTTGAGGACAAGGTTGTTTTTAAGGGGGCAGACATGTTAGGGTCCTAACTCGCACATAGGTAGAACAATATATTTGGATGTAATAAAGGTCAATATTAATAAGTCCTTTCAATAAAATAGAATAAGGAGGATGTAAGAAGACCTAATAGAAGCTTCCGCTTCTACAAGGATCTTCCTCTAGATGCTTCTTTTTAGTATAAATAGGAGTCGAGGGTATGATAACCCTAGCTTGGATATTATTGTAATAGAGATTTTCTCAACTAGAGGTTTCCCCCTTGAAGAGGCCCATGAACATTGCTTTCATATTCAAAGTATTATTTATGTTGTTATTCTTATATCATTTCAGTGTTATTGTGGTGAATGTTCTGGTTATATTGTTGTTATTCTGCCATTACTAGAATTTTATTTATGTTCTGCATACATTTTATATCTGGTATATTACATAAAACCACTTAAAAATCAATTTTGAAGGCCAGCGCTCCCCTACCCACTATCAAGAAGTGTCAACACTCCCTACCCTTCTTTGGGGGAGAATTCCATCACTTTGTGCACCCTTCTGGGGGAGCGTTGGGATTGTTTAAGGAAATTTTGGGCAACGCTCCCCTACCCACTATTAGGGAGTGCTAGCTCTCCCTACCCTTCTTTGGGGGAGCGTTGCAACACTTTGTGTCCCATTCTGAGGGAGCGTTGGGTTGTTTGAGAGAATATTTGAATGTTGAGGAAAATCAGGGAAAATCCCCCCTCATCTCTGGAGTTAGTTGGATTTGAATCTGAGGTCAAGGCTGAATCTTAGGAAGGATCCACAACTGATGGAGAAATATCCTCAACCTATCCCAAGAATCTCTAAGGTGGTTGGGTCTCTCCAAGATTGTATAAGGAGGCCTTCTCATGGTGAAAGAGAGGGAAGATTAGAGGCATCAAACTTATGATCTCATAAGGGAGAATTATCAGTGAAGCATAGTCATTCTGTTGGTGGATTATTTGAGCAAAGGGTTTGGACAAAGAGAGCTTGGTGAGGCTGCTACATCTGCATCTACATTTGTAAGTACTTTTCTTTGTTCTCATTAATATATATGTGCTTGGCCTGTTTCCTTCAATTTTATGTGTATTTCTCATGGACTTGTTCCTTTTGGATAGATCTAGTTTGAATCTAATCAAGGTAGAATAGGAAGTATGTTTCGTCTTTGTTGTTCACTACATTGTAGGGTTCGTTGAAGAGCTTGGAGATCAAGATCAACCCAGATCGAGCGAAGACAAACTTCATAAAAGGTACTAATATCTTCTTCCATTTATTCTTTGATTAGTTTAACTTCTTCTAAAGGAATGCCAGTGATCAAAGTTAGCATTTTTCTATCTTGGTCATAGGATTCTACGATCCAAGAGGAAATTCACCTATCCACAGGGGGGTTTTTCTATAACAGTGACAGGGCGTCCTATTGGGCTAGTGTCCACTTGAAGATGAAAGTTTTTGGAAGAGACCTCATCTGAGCCATGCAAGTGGGTGATGTGGATAAGGGAGGCCCAAGCAAGTGGGTGCAATGAGAGCATATGGTACAAAGATTTACCTGTGGGTGCCTTTGTAGAAGGTGAGTTGCACTTGTCCTCGATGCAATTTTTTCCAAGCCCATTCATGCCTTTTATTCTTTATTCTTTAATTCTTTTATTATTTATTGTTTTTTCTTCAAGAGGCTAATCAAGGGACACTGCCCTGGCGTGGTGACCAACGGTGACAATGTTACCCACAAGCACTTTCACAGAAATGAGAAGGTTGGCTCGTGATGAGACCCCCTTTCCCTTAGCCATGCAACCAAGGGTCACTACCTTGGCGTGGTAACCAACTGGTGGTAATGTCATACTGCTAGGTACCCATGGACCTAATAGGGTGGCTCATGATGAGACCCCTATCCTCTAACTAGGTCTTGTTTTATTAATTTTCTACGGGTCCCTCTTGTTTCTTGCTGAGAAGCCTTTTATTGCTTTCTCGGGGATCCCTGGGTGAAGCATCTCGAGGTTTTATTCTAAGGATTTTATCATTTGCTAGCTTTCTTTTACCTTCTGGGCCTTTAGCCCCTTCTTCCCACTAGGTAAGGTGCAATCCTCAAATGATAGGCCAACCCAGTACCCGGACAAGTGTAATGGGACAGGTGTGCATGAAGAAAGATGAAAAGGTGATGCTATGATGGGAGTGGACGATGGTTTTTCAGAAATCCCCCCAGTGGAAAACCGGAACCTACGACCACAGGTCTACTAGGGCATCATGTCAATCCCCCAGACATGGTCAAGTGGGAAAGTATAAGATCCAAGCATTTATTAGAAACAAAAGGAATCAAATGCACATATTCAAAGGTTTTGAAGATCAAAGTGACACATACCATGATACCCAGACTCATTACCTCATGGAGCAAGAACCATCTCAAGCACAAGACTAAGTCGATGGTGATGGATGTTGTTGTTGCTGACAAAGTATAGGTGTTGAAAGAGAGTAAATATGGGCCTTCCAGGGCCATGCTAAAGTCAATATGGCTCTCGATGCTCCATGTCTAGGTCTTGTGGGCCTCGAAACATGATCTCCTAGTTATCGCTAAAAGTGTGGGATAACAATAACTAAGTGCCAAACTCAAACCAACCTTCCCAAGTTGGATGAAGAAGGCTCCATTTGGCTACAACCACAAGCATTTTTGGACTAGCGTGAGTGTCGCCTACATCAGCGAACCATTTTTTTAAATATTTTATGTTTAAAAATTTGTATTTGGTTTTAATATAATATTTTATATTAAAAACTTGTAAGTAGATATTCTAAACATTACCTAATCTGATTAATTTTTGGTGTCAGTGTTTAAATAATATTTTATGTTTAAAAAAACTGTATTTGTTTTTTAGATAATATTTATATTTAAAAAATCTTAATTCTCTTTGCATAAATTTTGAATTTTGATATAAAAGAACATAAATTGTGATTAATGAATTTATATTTATTTTTATAGGATTTAAAAATTTCCCTTTGGTAGTTTCATAGGCATGTAACATGATCTTTAATTATATATTTTTTAGTATTTATAAATTCAAAATTTTCAATGTTGAATAAAAAAAACTTAGAGTAGAATAGATGTATGTTTATTCTTTAAATTGTATGGTCAATAAAAGAGTTTATAGAGTAAAATAGATGCATGTCTTCTCTTTAAAATGCAACACTTAATTAAAAGTGTGTGTTTGAAGTAAAGGATTTTTTAATGGATTATTAGGTTTTATTGGCAAGGCCAAAACTTTTCTTTAAATTTTTAGTGCATGGATGATTTAATTAGCTGACTTAGGCTTCTAATTTTATGCCATTTTTTAAGACCATAACATTTATTCATCAATCCATTAAGATGACCCCTATCCAATAGTGATGACAAGGGATATCATTAAAACAACAATGTAGAGCATCAATAAGAAATTGATCTACTTGAATGAAAATCAAGTCACACATTGAGATTTGAATTTTTGTTGTCTTTTTATGCAAAACCTGCCTTGTAAAAATATGTTCCTCCTTTGAATCAAAGTGTTCTTTCTTCTATAATATATCTCTTTTTGCTTCTGTGATGAAAACATTCACTAAGGTTATCGGATTAAACATTTGTTCTAGAATATCAGAATTGGAAATGGGAGATGACATGAAAACAGGGATGTTAAGGGTCCAAAAGTATCACAAACTTTAAGGGCAGTTTGCACAATAAACATTAAGAAACAATTTTTGTAGAGGTCAAATATTTTGAAGAAATTTTTTCCCATAACACATCGAATGGATTACATTTGTAGGGATGTTTTGTACTCTAGGACTAGTGTAGGGTCACTTTTTCTATTTGGGAGTTTTAAAAAAGAGTTACATTGTTGGAATTTGTTGGTAATTTGTGGAAATGCTTGGTAAATAGCTCGATAACATGTTTTTTAAAATCCATCGAACATTGTTGAGTAGTTTCCAAAAGGGTATTTGAAAATTGAAAACGGTTTTCCATCTGTTCGAAATGGTTTTTGAGATTCATTTCACACCATTGTCTTTGCAAACTTGCACCCAATTTGTTGTCTTTGAGCATGTATGCAATTGAGAGTCCTTTATTTGATGATTGTAGTGTTGGATCTAGTTGGCATGCTAAAACCCGTGTTAAATCCAGTTTCCAGATAATTGAAATTCAAAGGAAAATAAAACTGAACTATCATGCAAAAAAGTCCATATATGGTCCGTAAAAAATAAAGAGCTCAAGGACAATGAGACTAAAAGAATGTGGAAAAGTATTGTGTTAAATTTCAATTTAAAGTATTTTAAAACTGATTTATGATATGATTGTTTTGTTTGTCTCTCTTTTACATCCTAAAAATTCGTGTTACCATCCAAATTTTACTTTATGATGAAAACCCTAATCCGCAAAGTACAATTCAAGGGAAACCTCATAGGAAGGTCACCATTGTCACCTCAACAACCTATCCTCTATCCTCTATTATTTTAGGTCGAATCTCCTTCGACTCAAGGGGGTATTCCCTATTAGGATTACTAAGATCAAGCAATGAGAACAAGGTGATGTTGATTATTGTAACAAATATTGAAAATTTGGCTTTCGGTCACTTAGGAGATAAACATTTATAATGTTTAACTATCAGAAGTGTAGATGTGAGAAAATGACCATTTGTCTGTCACATGCATCACTAAATGTTCTCTACCTGTCATCTTCAGTCAAATAACACCGAAATCAGCCCCAAATTCCACAACAGTATAACAGTCACAAGCCAACTCACGAAAATCCAAAGACAGGGTTCACATGAGAATCAAAGAAATGTACCATATGTTCGAGCGCTGAGTCACAAGGAGAATGAATGGAAGCATTGGCAATGGAACGACCACATACACCGAGCATTAAGCCACATGGAGAAAAAGCTCACGAGTCTGGGTTTTTTGCCATCAGAGATTTGGCCGACATAGATATTTTAATAACTACAACCCCGATCCCCGAATTCACTAAAGTATTAAAGGATAAGCCGAGTCAAATAAAGATTAAGAAAGATTAACATTAATAAATCTCATCGCAATTTTGCGATTTGGGATTTCTCGCATCAAGTATTATCGAAGTCCCGACACTTAAATCCATGAAAGGTTAAATATTAATTGTTAATCATGACTAATTAAGAAATTAGAGAAAATGATTATCGTCTAATTAATCCCATCGTGATTTTGTGATTCAAGATTCCTTGCATGTCATAACTCTTGAGGACATGATACCCGAAACCCAAAGTCCCGAAAGAGTGCAATGTAAAAGACAAAATCTATTTCGGGGATTTGGCCATCGGGGATTTGGCCGACATGGAGATTTTTATAACCACTACTTCGTTTCCCCGAATCCTGAAAACCTGAAATCGGGACTACAGTCATATGCAAAACTACTTTAGAAAAACACAATTTTCTCAGCCATGGAGAGGTCATTTTTCGTGTTCGAATAGTCAATCGACATCTAAAAATCCTAATTTGTCCAGTGGTGTCTTCAGAATTTCATTTTGATCTTGGTAAGGCAGTCAAAAGTCCCCCGAAATATGAGGTTCGTTTTCAGAAATGTGGCGTTTTTTACTGGGATGAGTCATCATTTTCAAATGAGGATTCTGAGTGACGAGAGTATCATTTTGAGAAACGGTTGGAGGATTTTGTGCCTAACACATCAGAGATCATTAGACTCTCTCAGTTTTGCTACAGGTATCACATATTGGGAGAATCAAATCCATCTCCGAGCCCTAATTTTCGGATTTCATATTTTCTTGTTTTGACACATGTTTGTTAAATGCAGATTTGGGGAAAATGAAAATGGATCTCAGGGAACAGAAAGAGGTTTTTTCTCAAAATAAACAGATGCACAAAAGTCTCTTTCAATTTATACACATCTGTCGCGATTTGAGAGATATAGATCCATAACCGCACCCCTATTTTTCAGTAGTTTGGCCCATTTTCTATGGCAGAAAGTTTCAAGAATTGGTTGTAACTGTTGTTATCTTTTAGATTAGAGAGGATTTCGACCTCAATAGATAGGAGACATATTTGTAAAAGAGACAAGGTAGAGGAAAGGAGGAGGACTCTTGGTTTGTAGCTTTCATTTTCAGTTTAATAAAAGATTGCAGAAGCATGTTTTATCCATATCAGAGATTCTTGTGATGTTGCTTGCAGAGTTTGTCCATTTGCTTAGTTTCAATATCACTCCATCTATATTTTCTTCTCGATTTGTGTTTTTTTTGTAATAGAATTCATCCTATGTTAGATTCTCTGTTGCAAACTGGTTATAGGTTGTTTCTTGCAGAGATATAAAGGTTTAGAATTCATCCTTTGCTAGATGCTCTATCCCAGCCATCTCTTTCCACTGATTTATGCTCAGAATTCACTCATCGCTAAGTTCTCCTTGTGTATTGATATGTTTTCTCTTTATTTTGTTGCCATACTTTTATAAATCCTTCTCTTTGTAATCAGTTTCTATCTCACCTCTGCTCCATGGATTTCCATTGCCGAAACACTCTTATCTTATTCTTGATCATTTGGCTCCATGCCCAATGGACTAGCTCTGGATCCAACCCATCAACCCTAAAAACCCAAAAACGTTTTGTTACCCACAGATTTGCCCACTATTAATCTTATTAAATATCCTATTGTGACATATATTGCAGAGATCCCTCTCGGTTTGGAAGGGGCAGATTCCAATCAAAAGTGGTTCTAGGTTATCTCAGAATTTACTTGCATGCAACCCAAGTCAAGTTCCGAGTGATAACTTATTATTTCATTTAAAATGTGATAAGGCTTGGCTCTATTTCATCCTAGAGTCAACTCTTGCGACAACATTTTTTGGCACTGTTGTCGGGGACGAAGGAACAAATTTATCTTCCCTGGGATACGACAAAAGTTTAGATCTATTTATTGATGGTGAACAAGGGATAGGCATTCAATTGGCTGTGATCATTCACCTGGTGACTCCTTGGTTCGAAGACTCTACATGAATCACTGGCGACTCCACTGGTCTCAAAATGTCAGATTCGTTCGCTGCTCGGATTTCTGCAAGGTTTTCTCCTCTGGACTTTACAAATGTTTATGGTTTTCCAAACACTGTTCCAGACATTAAAGTTTGGGAAGATGTCCTTCCTAAATTTGGAGAATATGCGGACGACAATCCCCCTCAACACTTGTTTTAATTCCACAAGCTCATGGATGAATTAAATATGCATCATGAAGATGTCCTCATGAAACTGTTTATGTTTTCATTGGAAAGAGATGGTAGACTCTGGTATAAATATTTACCTCATTCCAGTATTCCTTCATTGAAAGATTTTCACATACTTTTTCATCAACAATGTAAAAGAATCTATTAAACTAAAATACTTTTTGAAGATTGTTGTAATATAAAATTCATAAGACAAACAGAGAAAACACATCTTCTTGAAGAGGAGGAAGGAATATCATAAATTTCTCAAGTCAATGAAGATAATCAGTATGAAGAAGAGTTGGCTGATAAAAAAGTATGATACGATAGCTCTTGTGATCACATTCAAGAAGAAGATATTCAGAATCATGGTCAACCTGCAGAAGAGAAAGAAAACAATAGTTGCTTGACCCAAAAATTGCATAGACCACCTCCTCCTTTAACATATGAAGAGATAGATCTTTTCCTGAACAGTCATGTTGCAACCCCTACTTACATAGATCTACAACATCCACACAGTGTTGAATATCTTGTAGACTCTGTTTTGTTTCATGAAAAAGAGGTGGTTGTCATGTTTAACCATCCTGAAGAATGTTTGGTGTTCGAGAATGATTTAGATTTTGATGTAAAGGTTGTTGATGATGAAGAATATAATGATATTTTTTGAAATCTGTTTCAAGATCAGATTGTTGATTTTTCAATGTAGAAACCTTTAGAATTTTATTCTAATTTTCCAGTATTCGATAAATATAGTGACGATGAAGAGGATTTTAAAGATTTGTCGTCTAATGAAATTTCATCAAATCCTAATTATCAACTAAGAGATTATCATAAAAGTATGAATGCTATGATTGAAAATAGATATGAATCTATTGTTCAAGAGTCCAATGAAGATCCTTTTAACTTTGATACATCCTCTAAAGATATCATTGTTGGAGAGGGTGATCAGAAATTGTTTCATGATGCATATTTTCAGACTCTGTTTTCATTTGATCATTATCAAGATAGTAATGTAGGAAATGAAGAACATATCTCTTCTTCTCTCTTAAAAATTGTCAGTTGTAATAGTCCAGCATATCATAGTGATGAATTTAGATTACAGGGATATGATGAAAGAGAGCAGATAGGTTCAGATCAACAGTTGATCATGCATGTTTCCCCAACAAATATTGAGCAGTCCACATTTAACATTCAGATCAGTAAAGGTAGCAAGCAACAACATTTCAATCGGTTGGAACAGCAGCAAAATGAGGTATTTCTATGTGACTTTTATGATCCAGTAGTAGTTTATATGGAGTCAAAATGGGGGACTGAATTTTTTATTTCCAACTTCTTGAAGTCTAAATTTCAAAATTGTAAGTACCTTCTCCCAGGGAATGTTTTGAAATTTGCAGTTGCTTCTGTCTTTCTTTTGCTCAAAGATGGAAGTATAATTAAGTTTGTTAGTCGGATACTCGTGGTTAATTTGCAAGTTTTTCTATACTTGAACAAAGCAGTGATATCAGTTAGAGTAGGTTATGTATATAAATAATCTTGACTTTGAGCACTAGAGTACAACAATGGTTTTCAATATTTTTCTGATTTAGTTTGGAATCCAGTATGGTTTTGTTTTAAATCATTATGACTCCATAGCCCAATGAATGCATACGCTTTTTTTTTTGTTTCGGAAAGGTGCAAGTAAAGAGACATAGTTCAGAGTTTGATAAGAATGATTTCAGGTCACCTAATGGATGAAGGCACGTGGTCTACTGTTCTTGGCACTTTGTAGAAACGCACCATCCCTAGCTGGAGCCTCTGTTGTAACAAATATTGAAATTTTGGCTTTCGGTCACTTAGGAGAGAAACATTTATAATGTTTAACTACCAGAAGTGTAGATGTGAGAAAACGACCATTTGTTTGTGAAATGTTCTCTACCTGTCATCTTCAGTCAAGTAACGCCGAAATCAGCCCCAAATTCCACAACAGTATAACAGTCACAAGCCAACTCATGAAAAATCCAAAGACAGGGTTCACGTGAGAATCAAAGAAATGTACCATATGTTCAAGAGTTGATTCACAAAGAGAATGAATGGAAGCATTGGCAGTGGAACAACCGCATACACCAAGCATTAAGCCACATGGAGAAAACGCTCATGAGTCTGGGTTTTTTGTCGTCGGGGATTTGGATGACGTAGATATTTTAATAACTACAACCCCGATCCTCGAATTCACTAAAGTATTAAAGGATAAGCTGGATCAAATAAATATTAAGAAAGATTAACGTTAATAAATCTCATCGCAATTTCAAGATTCGGGATTTCTCGCATCAAGTAATATCGAAGTCCCGACACTTAAATCCATGAAAGGTTAAATATTAATTGCTAATTGTGATTAATTAAGAAATTAGAGCAAATGATTATTGTCTAATTAATCCCATCGTGATTTCGCGATTCACGATTCCTTGCATGTCATAACTCTTGAGGACATGATACCCGAAACCCGAAGGCCCGAAAGAGTGCAATGTAAAAGGTAAAATATATTTTGGGGATTTGGCCATCGGGGATTTGGCTGACGTGGAGATTTTTATAACCGCTGCTTCATTTCCCCGAATCCCAAAAACCTGAAATCGGGACTCCAGTCATATGCAAAACTACTTTAGAAAAACACAATTTTCTCAGCCGTGGAGAGGTCTTTTTTCGCATTCGAATAGTCTATCAACATCTAAAACTATTAATGTGTCCGGTGGTGTCTTGATAATTTCATTTTGATCTTGGTAAGGTAGTCTAAAGTCCCCCGAAATATGAGGTTCGTTTTAAAAAATGTGGCATTTTTTACTGTGCTGAGTCATCATTTTCAAATGAGGATTATGAGCGATGGGAGTATCATTTTGAGAACCGGTTGGAGGATTTTGTGCTTAACGCATAATATATCATTATCCTCTCTCATTTTCCTCCAGGTTTCACATATTGGGAGAATCAAATCCATCTCTGAGCCCTAATTTTTGGATTTCATATTTTCCTATTTTTACACATGTTTGTTAAATGCAGATTTGGGGAAAATGAAAATGGATCTCAGGGAACTAAAAGAGGTTTTTTCTCTAAATAAATATATGCACAAAAGACTCTTTCAATTTATACACACATTTCGTGATTCAAGAGATACATAGTCATAACCGCAACCCTAGTTTTCAGCAGTTTGGCCCATTTTCTATGGCAGAAAGTTTCAAGAATTGGTTGTATCTGTTGTTATGTTTTAGATTAGAGAGGATTTTGACCTCAATAGATAGGAGGCATATCTATAAAAGAGACAAGGTAGAGGAAAGGAGGAGGACTCTTGGGCTGTATCTTTCATTTTTATTTTAATAAAAGATTGCAGAAACATGTTTTTATCCATATTAGAGATTCTTGTGATGTTGTCATAGATGATTTTAGGGGCTAAATTTTGCTCATGGGCTAATCTTCCATGGTTTTTCAAAAAATGAGATTTGCTATTTTAAAAAATATTCGCCCAAATTCTATAGGATAAAATTATTTGACCTTAAAAATTGCCAAAATTTTATAAAAACTATATAAAATCCTTAGAAATTTGAATAATTTTACAAGAATATCGCCAAACATTTATAGTTGGCATATGAAGGATTAGTAAGATTCGCCAAGGTTTCTATATTTTAAAATAAATTTCCATCCTTAAAATCATCCCTGGATGTTGCTTGTAGAGTTTGTCCATTTGCTTAGTTTCAATATCACTCCATCTATCTTTTATTCTCGATTTGTGACTATTTTGTAATAGAATTCATCCTCTGTTAGATGCTCTGTTGAAGACTGGTTATAGGTTGTTTCTTTAAGAGATATAAGGGTTTAGAATTCATCCTTTGCTAGATGCTCTATCCCAACCATCTCTTTCCACTGATTTATGCTCGGAATTCACTCATCGCTAAGTGCTACTTGTGTATTGCTATGTTTTCTCTTTATTTTGCTGCCATACTTTTATAAATCCTTCTCTTTGTAATCAATTTCTATCTCTCCTTTGCTCCATGGATTTTCATTGCCGAAATACTCTTATCTTATTCTTGATCATTTGACTCCATGCCTAATGGACTACCTTCGGGTCCAACCCATCAACCCTAAAAAACCAAAAAAATTTTGTTACCCACAAATCTGCCCATTGTTAAGCTTATTAAATATCCTATTGTGACATATATTGGAGACATCCCTCTCGGGTTGGAAGGGGTAGATTCCAATCAAAAGTGGTTCTAGGTTATCTCGGAATTTACTTGCATGCAATCCAAGTCAAGTTCTAAGTGATAACTTATTATTTCATTTAAAATGTTCTAAGGCTTGGCTCTATTTCAGCCTAGAGTCATATCTTGCAACAACATTGACCATAGCCTTAAGTAAAATGATGTTTGGAGTTTTTAAGGTTTTTAGAATAAGTGATGGAAGGATATCAAGGTCAATACCAAATCCAACTAGGACAATGGAGTCAAGGTGAATCCACTGGTAAATGAGGTCAAGAAGAGTCAGCTTATTTACTCAAAGGATTATGGTTTGAGACTAGAACCATGAGGTTGAAGTAATCCCTCACCCAAATAGGTCAACAATGGACATTAGGTTTACAAGAAGTGCCATGGAGTCGACTTATTTACTCAAAGGATTAGGGTTTGAGACTAGAACCATGAGGTTGAAGTAATCCCTCACCCAAATAGGTCAACAATGGACATAAGGTTTACAAGAAGGGTTTCCTCACTAGAAAGGCCTTCACCATCAAAACCAACTATGACTTGATGAAAATGCTTTAATACTTCAACCAAGGAACCACAAGGAAAAACATAGCATGATATCAAATACTCACAAAATCAACAAGGAATAATGAGGACAAACATAAAAGTTTTCCTCCAAATTAGCTGATAGCTCCTCAGTGGATATTGAAGTCTTAGTAGAATACTTGATAAATTCCACCATTAATATCACCCACCAAATAAAAACCAAGTAGTAAAAGTTTCAAAATTTAACAATATTCATCCTCAAAGAAGAATTATCAACACCATAAATGCTAAAAAAAGAAAGAGATATATCTATTAGGCTCCAAAAGGGAGAGTAGCTCCAAATTATCCAAAAAAAAAGAAAAAAAAAGATATATCTATTAGGCTCCAAAAGGGAGAGCTCCAAATTATCCAACAATGAGTGAAAATGAAGAGGTGCATCTCTTTAAATAAAAGATGCAAAACCTCTTTTACAATAAAATAATAATTTTTGATTCCTTAAATCTAGCCTAATTAAATCAAAATTACAATTAAGCAGTTTAACACAACAATTAAATAATGAGGTCAAGCCACATGTACAATGATCAAACTTAAATAGACTCAAAAAAATTACAACTAAGCAATCTAACACAACAATTAAATAATGAGGTCAAGCCACATGTAAAATGGTCAAACTTAAATAGACCCCAAAAGTGAGGATTTCTCCTGCAAGAAAAGGTCAATGTTGTCCCAAGATTCTACGTTGGCCTCCAAAATCCCTTTGACGTAGATAGTCACTGCCCTCTTCAAAGGTACAAATTGGCCCTCCCAATGTGGACATAAACCCTCCAAAGGGGGCGGCTCCAATAAAACAACTCCAAAAATAGTGACATATAATGCTATATTATTCTCCAAGAAGCCTCAAATGATGCCCCACGCCCATACCCTAAGTCAAGGGGGCTCCATAAAGCATGGGGGTGAATTTTTCAAGTCAAGAACAAGTCTTAAAACCCCTAAGATTCAAATTGACATCAAAGTATAGGGTCAGCCCTTTCATAACAACTCCATAAGAAAGTGATATAATGCTCTGAGACCACCAAATTGATGTCAAAGTATAGGTTCGACCCTCTCATAACAGCTCCACAAGAAAGTGATATAATGTCCAATACCTCCACCGTGTGTCCCAAACGAAGGCTCACAGTCACACCTTGGGTCAAGGGACTTCCATGAATCATGCAAGTGACTTTTCAAGTCAAAAATTGAGTCACAAAACCCTCTTTTCAAGTCAAAAATTGAGTCACAAAACCCCCATCCAGCCAAATGTCATCAAATACAATTAAATCAATCCTCAATCCAGCTCATCATAAATTAAGATACTTCATTTAATCCATACCAATGTCATCAAAGGATTCTCACGTGAATTCCACATCATAATATGCCACCCCAATGACCTTTTAAAACTCATCATATGCTAGGAAATTACCCCATTGCTGCCATGTGTGCAAATCGACCCTCCACATCATCTTGTAGGGTGACAAACAAGGACATCGGTCAATGGTGTTACAAGTGGAATGCATAGTAGGTGCCCATAAATATCCCAAAAATTCCTCGGGAAGTGTGAACAATGCAATGTGTAAAGTGCCTTGAATATCAGAATGTAACCAATAGATCAAGGAGCATTGTACTGTGCCGACATACCTTATGACAACATATCGTATGATAGTGCAAAATTGTACCAAGGGTACCCCTGCTGGAAAGAGGGGTAACAACCCGTGACTCTAATTTTTTTTTCACTCAAAATAATTCCAATCTATGTGAATTAACGTAACTTTGTAAGATTGAAATGAAACATACCTTATGATAGTGCAAAATTTTACAAGGGTACCCCGGCTAGAAAGAGGGGTAACAACCCGTGACTCTGATTTTTTTTCAATCAAAATAATTCCAATGAATGTGAATCAACGTAACGTTGTAAGAATGAAATGAGGTTAAATAGTTTTAAATGTAATATTAAAGTTATTATTGGGTTAGGTTTATTTGTTTGTTAGAAAATATGTTGTGGAAATTTTGATAAAATTTCATTCAATGTAAATTCAGAAATTTCACTTCAATTTTAAGGCTTCCATAGTTATCTCTTGTGAAGTTTTAGTTATAGGGGTAAATCTGAAATATAAATTATAATGATATATATTTTGATTTTGTCCAACCAAATACATAAGGGAACATAGAAAAATAAACACCAAATAATTGTACTTGAAAGGAACTAATACATAAGAGAACATAGAAAAATAAACACCAAATAGTTGTACTTGAAAGGAACTATGTTTCCAGCCCTTACAACACAATCCCCATCACATAATAGATATGAGAATGACTTATTAACAACATATTTGTTACATCCAAAAAACGACCTCTTTAACTTATCTACACTTGTAACAAAATATGCTCACAATTACATCATAAATCAAGATACATAATTCTCCTAGAAACTACTCATTCAACATGAGAATATAAGGTGAAAATCAAAATGAAAGTACACAAATTTTGGACAACAAATCACACTTGATATCTACATAAGAATGAAATTATAGGTACACACAAACAACTTATCACAAGCTCGTCCTTCAAGCTTATCACAACTTATGACTCTCCAATGCGTCCAAACCTTAGCTAGGGCATCCACTATTAATAAAAAACCATAATAAACAATACAAATGCCTAGCAAGGCATCTCACCAAGATATCTAGCCACACCAAAGTCTCCACAAGAAGCTATCATCAACACCAAGAAGTCCATCTTTGATCTTTCACCAAGTTTGCCTCACAAATCCTCCAACAATGTGATAAGAAGTTGATGCCAAGCATGTGAGAAACAAAGTCAAAGAGAAATGATGACTATTACTACCTCATTTGAGGCTATCCATCAATGATGTAAATGGAAACCAATATATCAAATCCTCTAAACCAACCCCTGGAATAACTATGATAATGTCAATATGGGAAGATTTTCCCTAACCAGGAAACATGAGACCCTCTAGAAACCGACATGAGGTACATATCAAGGAACAAATGTAACTTTGTCAATATAGGAAGATTCGCCCTAAACAAGAAACTTTTGAGAGCGACATAGCCAACTTTCCTCTCCCACTTTGATATGTAGGGCAGCTTGGTTGTGACATTTGGGTTCTCAACAATTCAGCGCTGCATATCATTCAAACCTACTCTGATGGCAACAAATTCTATGTTATTGGGTTGTACTATATTATGTTGGGTCATAATTTGTGTCACCAATTGTTGGAATACTTGGAGATTCTCATACATGTCAGTCATCATTTCATGAATATTAGTTATGACTCTTTCAACACATATTTTGAATTATCTAAGGCTCTCTTTATCTCTTTTGTTGCGCCTTATTTCTTATTGGAGCTCCCTGATTCTGTCATCCTTTTCTTGGTTCTGGTGGACCAAGTATTTAAGATTTTTCTTTGATGCCATGGGAAGGAAACACCAACTTCTGCTCCCAAAGCACCTTGCAATAAATTTGGATCGGGGGGTCACTTGGCTGTCAGGTCTAGCCCATCTGTGGATACATGTGACATATGCAAATCATGTCTAAGAGATAAGAGGACATGTGAAAACTCAGGAATTACCCAAGATTGGTCTCTTTAGCTGTTTTGAGATATTTCAGGGATGTTGATAGAATGTTAGCTCAATTGAAGGTCGATTTGACATCTACAATGTTGCAGTAAATGAGAGGCACTCATGTTATCAAGAATCTTGAAGCATCTGGCTCCCCATATAATCTTCACAACATTTCCACCACATATTTATATGGTGTCTTCAACGAGTTGGTGGGATATTCGCCTAAGGGCCTTGTGGGGAACCCTCAACAATATAGAAAGGTGTATTGATGTCGAGAAAAAAATGATTCGTCGACATGGAAAGGAAACTTGGCCAATTTTTTGAGGTCTATGTTAAGGATGTTGGCACATATTGAATAGACAGCGAATGGTTGTCATTGATGGCAAGTTTGTATCAGACAGGAATATCGTTGCAACAAGATCACGATTCAATCGTAACCATCAGATCAGAAGCAAACACCCATCAGCCGTCAGATCTGTAGAAGTTGCGAGGGAAATAAGCGTGGCAGCGATCGAGTGCCACCGGGAGAAGCTCGACAGGAGGCTTCATCGGAGAATCGAGGATCGAGATGTTGAAATGTCCAATTCACTTGAAAACGAAAACCCCGAAATCGCGATATGCGATTTCGCGATTTGATCGCAGCCGTTAAAGAAAGAATGAGGTCGGGACCGTTGATTTCCTTCATCGGAGAATCGAGGATCGGAGGATCAGGAATTCCATAGGCATGAGCATGGTGACATCAAAAATGATGAAACCCTAATGAGAGGTTTGACCGAGGTCATGTGTTGACGGTCATATGGGCTAAGGCCTATATCTAGCAGGGCTAGCGCGTGGAAAGGGGCGCATCGGCATCGGGGATCGAAACTTTGAAGTAACAAAGTCACTTGACATCAGGAGTGCCGATTTCGCGATATGCGAAATCGTGATGTAATATGAGCCATCAGATCAGACTTTGATCTGGACCGTTGATCCTAGACCGTGTCAGAGTTTCGGGGATCACAAAATGGAGTGGCATGTGAACAAATGCAACGAGACTTTCGAAATCGCGAAACGCGATATTACAATTCAATCACAACCTTTGAGCCAAGATCAAACTCAGACCGTTGATCAAACTCCACATCGGAGTTTCGCCAATCGTGATATCAATGAGACAAGAACACACTGCAACAGAAATGTCGAAATCGCGAAACACGATATTTCCATTCAATCGCAATCGTCGAGTCAAGATCGCACCTGGATCGTTGATCTAACTCCGTGTCGGAGTTTCGCGAATCATGACTCCAAAAGGAAAAAAAAACAAGTGCAACAAGGATTCTGATTTCGCGATGAGTGAATTCCCGATGTAATAGCAACCGTCAGATCTAAATATAATCTGGATCGTTGATCTATTTTCTATACGGAATTTCGGGGATCAGGTTTTGGTATTGACAAGAATTTTGAACATCAAGACTTCTGATTTCGCGATATGCGAAATCACGAAAGCGCCTTCCACATAAAACCTTGGTCACAGCCCTTAGTCATGGGAGGAGAAGGAGTCTATAATAAAGTCCATTTCAGAGTTTCGGAGATCGCGATGTGAAAGTGTCAAGACACTTGGGCAAAGAAATGTCGAAATGACGAAACCCTATTTAAAAGGCAAGAACAATAAATATTATCCAACGGTGCAGATAAACCTTGATTTTGATCGGAGGGTTACCATTCTTTCTTTCAGTTAACCCCTCTGTTACGAATATGTTAAGTGAAACGGACTCGTGATGGTAAAGGTGTTCACATTTCAGTTACAGGGACAGTTTTCATTGTTCTTGTCAAAGCAAATGGGAAGTTGAATCGTCTGTTCGAGTGTATAAAAGAAGTTGAAACAAATTGTGTCAGGTTGGCTGTCCTAAAGAGAAAATGAATAAACAGTAAGAAAAAGAAAATGAGCAGAGGTATGATAAGAAATTGAGAAAATGTGTATCGTGAGATGAAATGGAGAGTAGAATAACAGACAGAACAAAAGCAGAGCAAAATCAGCAGAAAAAGTTGATGCAGAGCAGACCTGCTAAACAAACAGAAGAAGAGAAGAATTGCAGAACAGTTTGTTGAAGATCAGATACAGAGAAAGACTGGTAAGAATTGATTTATTTGGATAAGTTGTCTGTGTATTCATTATTTGATATTTGAGGGTGGTTGGGAGGTGCTCGGGAGGACTATTGTCCTCAAAAGTTCAAGTGGGTGCTTGAACAAAGGAAGTTGTAACTTCCATCTGGTAGTAGCCAGAGAAACAAAGGTGGCACGGTGGTGCTAGGGAGAACAGGTGTTCTCTGTTATTCAGGTTGGAGCCTGTGTAACTGGAAGTTGGTGATTCCATCCAATTGGTGCTGGAACATTCATGAAGTTGGTGCTGAAATACTCAGGGATTTGGTGCTTCCTTCTAGTGGGTGCTAGAGAAACCAGAGAGTTGGAGCTCTCAAATAAGTTGCAGCTTGTAAAACAGAGGTAGCAGCCTCACATTGAGTTGGTGCTCAATTATAAATGATGTACAGAACTGCAAAAGACTGCCTATCATTTCGAAGAAGAAGAGGTTTTCTCCCTTTATGGGTCTCCTCGTGGAAATTTAAGACTGCCCATCATTTCTAAGAAGAAGAGGTTTTCCCTTTAAGGGTTTCCTCAAGAAAATCCGCCTCAGGTCTACTTCTTTATGTGTGTGACCGATGGTTTTACTTCTACTGCATATATGTCGCGATGTTGTTGATGATCACTTGAAGGAATATTAATAATATTTTAAAAGGTATAAAATTGTTTAATCTCATAAACAATCGACCCCCCCCTCTCACTTGTTTTTAGTATTTCCAACAATTGGTATCGTGAGCGGTTCCTTTTATTTAAAGGTAGATCTGTAAGCTTAAACATGACAAGTCATGAAGGGACTTCAGCCCTAAGCCCCCTCTGTTTGATAGGAACAAATTTTACTCTTCTGGAAGATTTGAATGAGAACATATTTAATGGCCTTGGGTGTTGATGTTTGGTATGTAGTAGAGGATCAAGATACAAAGCCCGCTGTGCTAGCCAACAAGGATGATGTTAGAGTTTAGTTTTAACGCTAAGGGATGAATGCTATCTTGAATGGACTTGATGAAGCCGAGTTTGTAAAGGTGGATGCATCTGATATCGCCAAAGCAATGTGGGATAAACTTATTAACAGCTATGAAGGAAATGAGAGTAGGAAACGTCTCCAAACTTCAAACATACGATTGAAATTTGAACAATCCAAAGATGAATGAAGATGAAACAATTAGCAAGTATTTTAAGAGTTGAAGAACTTTAAAATGCCATGAAGGGTCTATAGGTGAGATGTTTGACGACTCACTCTTAGTTCGCCGAAGATTTCAGATCTCTCTACCGATAAATTTAATCCAAAAGTCTCTAATAAAGAATTAAAATGATTCTAAAACTCTATCCATTGATCAACTTCTAGGAACTCTAATCACATATGAAATGAGAATTAACAAAGATAAATCCAATACTAGAGAAGCATCTTTAAAGCAGACAAGAATACTGATTCAGAATTACATGATATTGAGGCAAAATTTCAGAGAAGGTTAAAGAAAGGATCAGAAAATATCAAGGGAAAGTTTCCTTCAAATGCTTTAACTATGGTAAGATAGGTCATTTTTTTCTAAGTGTTCCCATCAGAAAAAGGACCGTAAATCTGATGATGAAAAGAGGTATAAGTACAAGAAATATAATAAAAAGTAAAGTTTGTTTGCAAATAATGGCAATTAAGACACCGATAGTGACTCATCCAGCGAAGATAAGGAAAATGACTTCGTGACTTATGTAACAAAGAGGATCATGATAATATGCTAATGGTGAAGTGATGATAATGAGGAGAAGTTGTGGTGGATTTGAAGGAGAACTAATCAGCGCACATGAAGAAATTGATAATTTCGCATCTAAAAATGTAAAGCTAAAACAAGTAAGCAATACGCTTGAAAAAGATAGCAAAACCCGGCGAAGATTTTGCTCTACCGAAAGTGGAATTAGAAGAGGCAAAGAAGATAGAAGACATATTGAAACAACAACCTGCCGAGAAGAAACTCAGGAAGCTCTAGAAGAAGAAGTAGTAAAGACTAGAAAATAAATGTAGAAATTCAAAGGATTGTATCATCAAAATCTTCAAAGTATAAAAGCATCAGAATAATTACCCTCCATTCTAAATCAACAAAGAAATTCAAAGTCGAAAGTCGGATTGGATATGAAGAAGGATCAAGTAGTGATCATCCAAGTAACACATAATCTATCAAGTTTGTCAAATCCTCAAACATTGACAAAAAGCTGCCAAGCAGAGACAAAGAAAGAAAATAAGCCATCAAGATGGAATGAAAGGGAAAACCCCAAAACAGAATTTGTGACCGTAAAGTTTATTGGCATGAAAGAAATCAAACTCCCCAAAGAAGATGCACTTTTTCTTGCACACAAATTTCTTCTATGGTTATTGTTTTTCACTCTAATTTTTGACACAAAGTTATAAATTGTCCCCTAAGATTTAGATATGAACAACCAAGATACTCAATGAATAACTATCTACCACAACAAAGATTGAAACATCCAAGCAACAAGCAATCATGCATTATGAATCCCTCGATGACTGGAAGAAGGACACACGAGAAACACAACAACAGTTATGAGCATAACACCGTTATGATCTTTTATTCGCTGAACCGTAATGCTACATCTATCATAATTAAGGGGACATAAGGCAACAAACTATCATTTAAAGAAATATAACCCGCATCGAATCAATCGATGAAAATGTCAAAGTCCGAAGAAGAAAGTAGATGAAAATGTGGACTAGAGCTTATCAGCCCAAAAATAAAAGAACTCGTATATTGACGTTGATGCTCCAAACATATGATTGGAGACAAGTAAGTTTCTAACTCTATGATAGCAAATCAGAATGTGTAACTTTTGGAAATGATGCACCGTGAAAGGTGAAAGATAGAATTGTGAGTTTGAGTAAGGGAAAAGAAAAGCTCAAGATGTGTTGTTGTAGAGAATTTGTTCATTAACCGCTTAGTGTCAGTCAAGTCTGGGATCGAGGATGTGAAGTTGTTTTACTTCTAAAGACCAGAATCAAATCATGGATTCGTGTAAGCTGTTGCAAAAAGGTATAAGAAACGTAAAATAATGTCTATGTTTTAAAAGAAGAAGAAGAAGAATGCAACTTAAGAAAATATGATGAAAGTTGGTTGTAGCATGAGACTTGGTCACCTAAATTCTTTGATCACATAATCAAGCTCAAAAAATGGTCAAGAAAATGATCTTGTCAAGATATCAAAGCCATATGATTCAGTCTGTAAGCCTTGTCAGATAATAAAGCTTACTCGCACTCACACTAAATCAAAAAATTTCCTTCAAATGTAAAAACCTCCTCTCCGCTAGTTCATATGGATCTATGGGGACCATCAAGGAAATAAGGTACATGAAAAGAAAATCACTTTATGTTGATTATTGATGATTAATTCTAGACTAACTTGTTGCCTTTTTGAAAGAAAAAATCAAGCACTTGAAAAATTCAAAGTGCTTAAGGCTTTGACCGAATCAAACAAGAAAAAGGTTAAAGGCAAGAAGGTATGATAGAGGAGGAGATTTCCTACCGAAACTTCAAAGAATTTTGTGATAAAAAAATGGGATCAAAAGAGAATACACAATTCCAAGGACTCCATAGCAAAACATCATAGTTGTTGAGAGTGCGTAACGTCAAGATGACAAAATGGCAAGATCTATACGAATAAAAAGAACATACCCTGCATATTATTGGTGTGAAGCATTTATACATACCGTTTCATATCCTAATAAAGCTCATCTCGTAATTAATACGCTGACAAGACCCCTTATGAACTTTTATTTGGTAGACCTACCAATCAAACATTTTAAAGTTTTCGAGCACATGTTATATCAAGAACAATGATAAAAATATTGGCAAATATGATGATTGTTGGTTGATGAAGTTGCATTTTCTTGGTTATGCTACAAATAGTAAGGGGTATAGATGCTACAATAAACGCATCAAGATAAACTCCGTTGACCAGATATGATGTAAAAATTGAGAAGAAATTCCGCCGAAATATAAAACAAAGTGATGAACCAAGAACAAAAGATACAATTGAAGATGAAAATGAACAGGTCCAAGGATAAGATAGAGAAGAGACTGGATCAGATGAAAATGTGAACATTCAAACCGATACAAGCCAACAGAAAGAAGAAACCTCTCGAATTATCGAAGAATCATCCCGAAAACTAGATAATTGGGGATATAAAAAGGAAGGAGTTCAGAATTAGAAGGAAACTGATTAAGGACACGTATCAACTTCATGTTGCCTTTTATCCATGATCAACCTACAAATTTTGAGGAAGCTAGTCAGAAGAAGATTGATTAAAGCAATGAATGAAGAGTCGGATCGATTGAGAAGAACACCACTTGGGAGCTTGTCCCTAGACTGAAAATAAGAACGTAATAGGTTCCAAATGGTTTCTCAAGAATAAAATGAATGAAAAGGACAAGATGTTAGGAATAAAGCCGCATTGGTCTCAGAAAGCATATGCACAAGTTGAATGTCGGGACTTTGATGAAACTTTGCACCAAAGCAGCAAGATTAGAAGCTATTAGAATGTTTCTGCCTATTCCTTTGTCATAAGAATTTCAAAGTTTATCGATGGATGTTAAGTCAACATTTAATAATGGAGATCTAGAGTATTAGAAGTGTATATGGAGAAACCCCGGCGATTCTTACCATTTAAAACCCCTAATTATGTTTGTAAGTTGAAGAAGGCCTTTGACTAAAAACAAGCACCACAAGCTTGGTATTATGGACTAGACAAATTTCTACAAGAAAAGGGTTCAAGAAAGGTAATCGCTGGATGCGAACCTTTACGCTAAATCAAGGTGATAATTTACTAGTTGTTTTGGTTTATGTAGATGATATTATCTTTGGTTGTACTAATGAATCATCCGCTCAGTTGTTTTCTAAATCTATGAAAACATAATTGTCCATGATAGGAGAACTCATTATCAATTTTCTTGGCTTTACAAGTAAAACAAAGCTCTGCAGCGATTTTTATCTCTCAAGAAAACATTTGAAAGAAATATTGAAGAAATTTCGGATGGAAGATCTTCTACAGTTAACACACCTATGGTGGTTGGCTGTAACAGAAAATATGATATCTCACCCGATGTTGATCAAAGGACATATCGCTCAATGATAGGCGTTTTCCTGCATTATCACAACATCCTGTCCGATATAATGCAAGTTGTTGGAATGGCAGGGCATTTTCACCGGGGCTTCCCAAACAAAGTCATCATTTGTCACCGGCCAAAAAGAATATCCAAATATCCGAAGGAACAACTTAATTACATGGGACCATGGTACCCTAGGAAATCGTAATTTTGCTTATTCGTGATGCTAACCGGGCAAACCGTGGTTGATGAGAGAAAAGAACCAAGGAGGAGCATTCTTTCTTATGACTCATTAGTTGCATGGATTAGTAAAAAGCATGGATCCATCTCATTATCCACTACAGAGGCAGAATACATTGTCACCGCCACTTGCCCTCACAAATCTTATGATGATACAAACTCTTGCAGACCTGAAGGTAACTTATGACCCGATCCTATTCCAATTCATTATGATAACACAAGTGCTATTAGTGTCTCCAAGAATCTTGTTCTTCATTCCAAGACCAAGCATATTCCAATCAAGTATCATTTTCTCCGAACAAGTTACAAAATGTAATTGTTCAGCTGAATTATATACCTTCTACGTAAATTGCATTGTTGGATATCTTTACTAAACCATTAGCAACAACTCCTTTGGATATCTTCGCTAAAAAGTTGGGAGTTATAATCTCTTGTGTCTAATATGCGCACCTGGTCAGGGAGAGTGCTTATTGAATATCCGATGTATTCCCAAGATGCTTATAGACGATGGGGAGTATGTTTTGCAAACAAGATCGAAGAACGTTTCTTCTTGACATTGATGTCAGCGGGGAGAAAGGAGAGGTTCGAATGTTTTGGGGAAACGTAGGCCGAAGTCCGGAATGGTCAATGTAGGAGAGTCAACTGAATGCGCAGGAGTCTCAATACGAGCGTAGTCGAAGTCCCAATACAGAGTCGAGTAGTCAAGTCCGAAAACATATGGGTGCTTTTGTTGCCATCAATGCCAAAGGGGATATTGTTGGTCATATTAACGTATGTCAATGGTTATCATTGATGGAAAGTTTGTATCAGACAGGAATATCGCTAGTAAATAATATCACAATTCAACGTAACCGCTTAGATCTAAGGCACCGGCCATCCGGCCGATCTACGTACGCTGGCGAGATAAGCGCAGCTTAATACACCGGATAGCTCGACAGATAGTTTCATCGGAGAATTGGGGATCGGACATTGAAATGTCCAATTCACTTGACAACGAAACCCCAAAATCGCTGAGAAGCGATTTGGCCAATTTGATCACAAATTAAGTGAAGCAAGAATGAGAACTGGACCAAGATTTCCTTCATCTGGAGAATTAGGGACGGAGGATCGGAATTCGTAGGCATAGAGCATTGGTGACATCGAAAATGCTCAAACCCCAATGAGAGGTTTGACCGAGGTCACAGCGTGTTGACGGCCATATGGGCCAAGGCCTATAGCCGCTAGGGCTAGCGCGTGGAAAGGGGTGCATCGGCATCGTGGATCGGAACTTTGAAGTAACAAAGTCACTTGACATCAGAGTGTGATTTCGCGGTATGCGAAATCGTGATGTAATCCGAGCCACGACGAATTTTGATCTGGACCGTTGATCCTAGACCGTGTCGGAGTTTTGGGGATCACAACATGGAGTGGCATGTGAACAAATGCAACGAGACTTCCAAAATTGTGAAACGCGATATTGCAATTCAATCACAACCGTTGAGCCAAGATCAACCTGACCGCTGATCAAAATCCACATCGGAGTTTCACAAATCGCGATATCAAGGGAGACAAGAACACGTTGCAACAGAAACTCCGAAATCGCTAAACGCGATATTGCGATTCAATCGCGAACTGCCGAAGTCAATATCGAACCGACCGCTGATCTATACCGTGTCGGAGTTTCGCGAATCGCTACTCCAAAAGGAAAATAAACAAGTGCAACAAGGATTCCAATTTCACGATGAGTAAATTCCCGACTTAACATGAACCGTCAAATCTAGATATAACCTGGATCGTTAATCTGATTTCATTATGAAATTTCGGGATAGGTTTGGTATTGATAAGAATTTGAATATCAAGACTTTCGATTTCGCTGATATAAATCAATGCTTTCATAAAGCCTTTGTCACAGCACTTGGTCACGGGAGGAGAAGGAGTCAAGAATAAATTCCATTTCGGATTCTCGAAGATCGCAATGTGAAAGTGTCGAAAAGCTTGGGCAAAGGAATGCCGAAAATGCCAAACCCAATTTAGCAAGAAATAATAAAGATTATCCAACGGTGCTGATAAACCTTGATTGTGATCGGATGGTTACCGTTCTTTCTTGCAGTTAACTCCTCCGTTAATGGTCATGTTGCTATGAAACGGAGTCGTGATGGTAAAGGTGTTAACGCTTCAGTTACAGGGAAAGTTGTCATTGTTCTTGCTGAAGTAGATGGGAAGTTGAATCGTATGTTCGAAGTGTATAAAAGAAGTTGAAATAGACTATGTCGGGTTGGTTGTTCTAAAGAGAAAATGAATAAACAAGAAGAAAAAGAAAAAATGAGCAGAGGTATAATAAGAAATTGAGCAAATGTGTATCGAGAGATGAAATGGAGAGAAGAAGCAGAGTAGAATAAATCGCATTTAACATGCTTGGTGAAAAATGAGCGCAAAAGTTGATGCGTATGCACTGGCTAAACAAACAAGAAGAGAAGAATTGCGCAATTTGTTGAAGATCGACACAAAGAAAGACCGGTAAGAATTGATTTATCCGATAAGTTGTTTGTGTATTCATTTGATATTTGAGGGTGGTTGGTAGGTTCTCTGGAGGACTGCTATCCCTCAGAGTTCAAGTGCAGGCTTGAACACAGGAAGTTGTAACTTCCATCCGGTTGTAGCCAGAAACTAGGGTGGCAGGGTGCTAGGGAGAACAGTGTTCTCTGTTATACATGTTAGAGCATGTGTAACTGGAAGTCGATGCTTCCATCCAGCTTGAGGCCGAACATTCAGAAGTTGGAAAAGCCCATCCACTTGGAGGCCGAATATCGTGTGGAGTTGGTGCTTCCCTTCTAGTGGGTGCTAGAGAAACCGTGAGAGTTGGAGCTCCTCAAACAAGTTGCAGCCTTGTAATACGTAGGTATCACCTACATTGAGTTGGTGTCACCATAAATGATGTACAAACCGCAAAGACCGCCTATCATTTCAAGAAGCAGATTTTCTCCCCTTTATGGGTTTCTGAAAATCAAGTCTCCTCGTGTGTACTTTATGTGTGACTGATGGTTTTTACTTTTACTGTACATATGCTTCATGTTGTTGATGATCACTTGAAGGAAGATTAATAATATTTTAAAAGGTATAAAATTGTTTAAGCTCATAAACAGCTGATTCACCCCCCCCCCTCTCAGTTGTTTTAGTATTTCCAACAAAAGAGAAAAGGTTAAACTATGTCTGGGACAATTAAAGGATCACTACCAGTGAGGGGAAGAGTGTATTGGTACATGTTCAATGATCAATGTCGATGAAGGGTAAATTCATCTTGACACTCATTGAAATATTATTACCAATGAAGATAGGAATGTATCGACATCTATTTTTTTATCATTGTCTACGAACATAAGAGTGTATCGGTGAACATCTTACCAACATTGCCAACAAAGATAAGCTTGTATCGACATTAATTCTTTAAATTTCACCGACATGGCTAAGCATGATTTTTGAGACTAAGTTTGGCTAAGTTGTGGCTAAGTCTTTCTTCCTTTGTGCAATAGGTTTGTCTTTGGGATACTCAACCAAGAAAAATGGCCATGGATGCTTCAAACGGTAGAAGGGGCAAGGCTCCGTGGAGAATAATGGGGAAACTTGGTTCCAACACTAGGGCATGCATGCAGGCAAAGGTTGTGGCAAGGTCGAGGGTCAAGGCGAATGATGGGATAAGTAGGGTTAGGGCTATGGGTGATGTGTGGTAGGGTAGGGCTTGAGGTTTTTCATGACATGGCCGAAGGATGGAAGGTAGGGAAAATGTGAGGTATTATAGGATTAGGGATGACCCATCCTTCACTTGTGCCAATCTATGTGCAAGATGCAAACAAAATGAAGAACAAGGGAATGACATGTGTGGAGAGAGAATGGATCAAGTGGCACTTACATGTAAAAGAAGAGTCGACACATGGGTAAAGGGGTAGGAGCTTGGCTGGAGGCTTTGTTCTTCAAGTCAACTTGTTCATTGAGAGCTTTTTTTCGAGTTGGCTTGGCGCTAGGCTCGATACACAAATGGACACGAAATAATTTTGGATTGGGGTTATTTTGTGTATCAATGATGGAGAGATGATCATTGTCAGTGGTGTGCTTCACATATCGATGATGACTATGTGATGACCGTAGGTGTATTAATTCTTGAACATTGTACGGGCACTGATACATAATAAATTCATTTGAGTATCAACACTCTTTTGTGTATTGGGGAGGAAAAGTCTATGATTGTTGGTGTATCAACGCTCGAACATTGTCCCAACATCGATACATAAGTATCTTGTGAAAAACTTTGTAAGGGTTGGGCCCAACATCTATATCAACATCATAGATATTATCCTCATCGATACATTGAAGAATGCTTCAAAAATTCTTAAGTGTTGCTCACTTTAATGTGTATCGAAGGAAAAGAAAGGATGGATTCTAGTATATCGATGACATAAAGTTAATAGGTGTCGATACATAAAGGTTTATTCAATTTTTTTTTCTAAGTGTTGGACACTATCATGTATTGGCTAGGAAAAGTTAAACTTGCTGACACTGGTTGTATCAATGAGGGAAACTTTTCCTCTGTCGATATAACCTAAGTTAGTTTTGAAAAATCCTTAATTAAAGGTATTAGAAGAGGCTCAATGAAATATCATGAGGACAACTTAGCTTCCATGAAAATATAAAAGGGTCATGAGACATGAAAAGGAGGGTCCCTATTTCTTGGGAAAATTGGCTCTTTGAGCAATGAAACAAGAAAAAGGGAAGTTGTTGGTGTCGACAGAACATGATGGCACATCTCTTTGGATAGGTTGTGAATCCCTTCTCCATGATGATGTCACACTTGGAGGCTAGGACGTCTCACACTTGAGGATGGCGTCATGCTTGAGGGAGATATGATGCCTGATTGTATCAACCTAGCAGTTGTGATGGTGAGTTGGCACCTTTTGATGATATGTGACCTTCTTGATGAGGAGGCATGACTTTTCACGATACTTTGCACCTTTTGGGGAGAGACATGAATTTTGGAGCCTTTTGTACCCCATTATAGGATGATCTTACTTCTTAGAGTTGCTTACACCCACACATGTGGCTCTTTAGTAGGTTGTTTTCATGTTTTAACATTGTATCTTTATTTTCGAGGCATTTTGGGGGGTTGTCCTAAGACCTATCCACCTTATATCATGGATTATATGTTTTAGGTTCTTTCTAGAGAGGTATATCACTTGGTTTCCTCATATATACAGAGGAAGCACTACCTCATTGTAAATCATAATACAACTTGTCGAGAATCACTTCTACTTGTCTCTTCTTTCTTCTCTTTCATTATGAATGACTTATGCGCTTTATCTTGGAGATGATCTTGTGGATGCTTTTCAAGTTTTGATGGATGATTTCTTGGCTAAGGTTTCAAGTTGATTATTGATTTATGTCAAAGTGCTCTTCTTAATTCTAATTTGGTTTATTTATTGTATGTACTAAGTGAATGCTTTATAAAAGTGGTGATATTGCATGCTATCTTGTATTCTTCTTGAATAAACCTTGTTTGAAACCCTCAAAATATTTGTAGTGGACTACCTTCCCTTGTAATCATTTTGTTAAAGCTTCTTAAAGGACATAAGAATATTTCTAGGGTTTGTAGTAGACTACCCTAGTTATATTCTTGTAGGATAAAGTTATGGGGTTTGTAGTGGACTACCCTAGGGTTTTACCAAAGATTTACCTTGGTTTCATATTGAAAAGGCTCATAGAAGACATAAGACGACCTCTTAAGGTTTGTAGTAGACTACCTTGATTTTCTCTCTTAAAGGATAGATACATGGGGTTTGTAGTGGACTACCCTGGGCTTTTGTCTTTAAGTCTTTCTTTCACCTTTGGTCTCCAAGAAAGTGCATGATTTGACTCCATATGCCTAACAAGATGGGATGACATTAGTCTCTCTCTCTTTTACAAGTGACCTCAAATCGTAATTCCCTTTATTTGTCAATTTTATGGTTAGATTAGGACTTACCTTCAATTTTCAACCATTTCCTAACTTGCCATCTAGGGTTTGTTGGCATCTTTCACCCTATAAGTACATCTTAACATCATTTGTTTGATTATTGTTATACCTTTGAGCCTACTAGGGCTTGACGTCTTGGATATTTTGAGGTTGTTTTATGTTATATACTTTCCGACATGCATTTTTTTTATCTAAACACTAGTCTTATCTTACATTTTCATCCCCTTTCATTGCATGCTTAATTTGTTTGAAGCGCTATTATATTTCTGCTATTGTAACTTGGCATATTACTAAAGTATTCATATTTAAGAACACATTTTATGACAACTATATCTTTCTTATTGGTTTGTAATGATTGTAACTTGGCATATTGCTTAAGTATTCATATTTAAGAACACGTTTTATGACAACTTTATCTTTCTTATTGGTTTGTAATGATTGGAGCATTTCTTTGACTTGTTTGAGTTGGTTAATATCATTAATGTTTTCAAAATGCTTTATATATACAAATTTGAAAGCTATTTCATTTAAGCCACTTTTCTCTTTCCTTAATAAACTTAATTGAATGGTGGTATGCTTGAGTAACCAATATAGGAGGCCACAGACTTGACTTTTCCTTGCTATAGGATTCCATGAGGTTGCTAGGGAAGCCTCCCTTGTGTTGGATTTCATCTTTCACTAAAACACGAGAAGTAATTGCTAAAGTGACAATGGCAAGTACTTTTGAAAGTTACACTTCTCTTGCACCTTGTGATAAGCTTTGCAAAAGGGTGCTAGATGTTGTGATCGCAGGTCCTATCAAATTCGGAAGAGAGTAGGCCAAGTAGCTTATGCCCTAGATATACCCAACAAGAAGAAATTGTGTGATGTTTTCCATGTCTCGTGTTTGAAGAAAAAGTTGGTCCCAACAACCCATGTATAAATAGAGATGCCTTTACTGGATGAATGAGTAAGAGAGCAGTTGCTACCACTAAGATTGAGTCCTCAAGAAGTGTATTTGAACCCTTTGCAAAGCTTTATGCCTAAGGGAAGTTAGTTATGGAGCTGAAATGCATCTGAAAAGTCAAAACCAAAATCCTTCATTCTAGTAGTATAAATGAGTACCTTATTAAGTGGAGGAACCTTCTTGAAGATGAAGCTACTCGAGAAAATGAAGAATTTAGATTTTGATATCCTTCATTACCAATGCGCCATGGATGAAGCATTTTAAAGAAGTGAGGACTTGTAATATACCAAATAATTAGTGTCAAATAATTACACTTAATAGTTAATAATAAATGTTGTCAAGTTACATCTTTGGTTATGTCATTCCACCTTTAATTGTAAATAAGGCTGACCAAATTATTGTGCTATAACTTTTCTGAGATACAAACTCTAACAAAGAATTCACTGTAACATTGTATTTAAACAAAAGGTACACATACCTTGACCCTAGACCCCAGTAGGAGTTCAAGGATATCCCCTTGGACTCCAAAATCAACAAGACCCAGGGATTAAATGCATCCTCATATGGCATTCTATGAACAAAGAAGAGAATAACTCCCCTAGTCTCCAGATGCTTGCACCCCTCAAAATTCTTCTTATTTTCTATAAGAAAAAGTTGAAATCCTTGAGATCCTATGAATACTTGGCACCATTGTTAACTAAAGTCTATGAGGAGATCTTAGTTTCCTCGGCTCCACTAGAGGTGGTCCTGACTTCTCGCGGGAGATGGGCTTGCCATTTCCCAAGTCTATGCTTGCACTCATGATTGTTAATGTAGAATAATTATATGGAGAAACAAAACCAAGATCAATCAAGGTGGTATTAACAACCTCAAGATATAACAACAAATCAACTAGCATTAGACTAACTACATTCTCTTCACCTTGACTCAAACCCACTACACGTTATTTCTCCACAATGATCACAAATCCCTTTAAAGGAAGAGGCTAAGACTCCTCTTTTGGTTTTGAAAAACTTGAAATTCCAAAGTTTGTGTTAAGCTCTAGACAAAGCCTCGTCTTTATTTTAAAACCACTTACTAAGCCTTAGATATTAAATTATCACATTTTTAGTGTTATATTTGTATGCAGGCTAGAACCCTTCATTGTACTCTTTCATTATAATTGTACCCTTTGTCTCTTATATATATACTAAGGAGACCTATTATTAGGAGCATCTCATTTCATCTTAGACATTGAATATATTGTAAAAGAAGGTGTTCTCCTTGAGGTGAATTGTTATACATTGATTTTTTTTCATTCTCAAGGCATTGGTTATGTTATCCCCAGTTTAGGGATAACTAAGGAGATTATGTCTCGAGGCCCACAGGTCCTAGACATGGAGTACCGAGAGTCATATCGACTTGAGCATGGCCCTAGAGGGCCCATAGTTTTCTCTCTTTAGCGCCTACACTTTTTCAGCAGCAGCAGCATCCATCACCTCGGGTTGGTCCTGTAGTAGAAGTGGATCTTACTCCATGAGGTAATGAGTCCGGGTATCATGGTATGTGTCACTCTGATCCTCAAAACCTTTGAATATGTGCATTCAATTTTTTTTGTTTCTAACGAGTGCTTGGATCTTATTCCTATCTACTTGACCATATCTAGGGGAATGACAGGATGCCCTAGTAAGCTTGTGCCCATAGGTTTTAAGTTGCCACTGGGGGGATTCATCAGAAGCCATCGTTTAATCCTACCATACTTACCACTTTCCATATTTCTCCCTCTCATCCATCCCATTACACCGGTCCGGGCATTGGGTTGGCCAAATATTTAAGGGTTATACCTTACCTTGTGGGAAGAAGGGGCTAAAGGCCCAGAGGGAAAAAGCAGTTGGAAAAAGATAGAAGCCAAATAATGAAACCTTGAGATGCTTCGCCCAGGGATCCCCAAGAAAGTAGTAAAAATATTCTCAGCAAGAAATAGAGGGACCCATAAAAATGATAAAACAATACCTAGTTAAAGGATATGGGGTCTCATCATGAACCGGCCTATTAGGTCCATGGTCATGTAGCAGTATGACACTACTAATAGTTGGTCACCATGCCAGGGTAGTGGCTCTTGGTGGCAGAGCCAAGAGAAAGGGGGTCTCATCACGAGCCATCCTTCTAATTTCCATGAAATGCTTGTGGGTAACATTGCCACCATTGGTCACCATGCTAGGGCAGTGTCCCCTAGCTAGCTTCTTGAAGAAAAAACAATAAAAATAAAGACAAAAGGCATGAATGAGATTGGAAACATTTTCATCTGCGATAGGTGCAGCTCGCCCTATATAGAGGCACCCATAGTTAATCCATGCATGTCCTTGCTATCATTGCACCCTTTTCCCAAACATCCCTTATCTGTTTCACCCACTCACATGGCTTAGATTTGATCTCTGTTGGAAAAACCCTACATTCAGTGAGCATTAGCCCAATAGGACTCCATATCGTTTCCTCCAAACTTGGCTTGTAGATTAGTATAATGTCTTTGAGCACTTGTCTCGATGAATGAAGTTTTATGAACATGTTTAATAAGCTTGATGATTAGATGTGATTGACATTGCTATGATACCTGTGACTTATGAGCCCATGGAGGGCGTATCTGTTGATGTGCATGGACATGTATCCTTATGGACAAGTACACATGGGGAGATAATTAGTTCGAACCTCCATGGGGCTGAAAGCCCATCAGATGGATGTTGAGACCCCATCAGGGGGCATAGACATCCCTTATCCATTTCACCCACTCACATGGCTTATATTTGATCTCTGTCAGAAACACACCACATTCAGTGAGCATTAGCCCAATAGGACTCCCTATCGCTTCCTCCAAACTTGGCTTGTAGATTAGTATAATGTCTTTGAGCACTTGTCTCGGTAAACAAGGTTTTATGCACATGTTTAATAAACTTGATTATTAGATGTGATTGACATTGCTATGATCCATGTGACTTATGAGCCCATGGAGGGCATATCTGTTGATGTGCATGGACAGGTATCCTTATGGACAAGTACACATGGGGACATAACTAGTTCGAACCTCCATGGGGCTGAAATCCCATCAGATGGATGTTGAGACCTCAGCAGGGGGTTGAGACAGATCAGAGGGTTTGCACCAGATAAGAGGAGGACGTTCCACGAGAGGCAGCTTAGCATACCTGTACCTAGGGGGGTTGTTCCCTTTCCACCAAGACTTTGGCCTTGGAAGTCCCATGACGTCACCCAAGACATCCGATGATGCCATCCAACGCTATGGAGGTTTTGGGAGGCAGTTATGTGCCAAGTGGCACATGTGGCAGTTTTCGTAGGCCCAAGGAGGCCTAACGTTTTGCTCCAAGAGGTCAACGTTGCCCTAAAGGGGCCTAACGTCATCCTAAAAGGGCATGATGTCACCTTTTATGCTTGATTAGGGTTTTAATTATGAAATTTAATGTAAAACAATATTTTGATGTATTTTGGCCATGTCGACCTTTTGTGACCCAAAAATAAAATTAAGGTCACTGCTATTGTATAAATAGAGAGCTAAAACTATTTTTTTCTCATCATCTTTCACTCACACTTGTGTGAGGTCTAAAATTTGCAGCCCTTCTAGGGTTTTGGGCTGAAATTACTAGTGTGCACTTGTTGAAGGAGGCTTACTTTGGTTATCTTTGGCATTTTTCTTGGTGGATGGTTTATAACTAGGGTTTGGCTTGATGAATACTTGGTGAATGTAAGTGAATTTCTACAATTCTTTCCTTACTTGAATGGTTATAGTGTTTTACTTGAATTTTGTTAATTAAATTTGTTGGAATAAACCCTAGGAAATAAGCACATGTTGGTGTCCTTGTTTTAATTTCCATTTACCTACTAGATTATGCCAAGGAGTCGTTTTACCTATTGAAGACATTGCTAGGGCCTTGCCATTGCAACACTCTACCATTTGTTCTTCATCCTAGCTGATTTTACTTTGTTATTGAGCTAAAGAAGGAGGAAAACGTGTTAAGGCCTAGGGTTACCTACACCTTAGTAAGTCATTTTCCCCTAGGGTTGATGGTTGAATCCTTGGCTTACCAACACTTCATCCATCAAATTACTCTTGTCTCTCGCCATACTATTATCATATTGTTCCTTCAATTATTGCCGCTATTTTTTGACTCCATTTGCCTTGTGAATGCATTGGTCTAAGACTTATTACTTGTGTGTTTTGATCACAACATCCAATATCTTTGAACAACTACTAACACACTCTAACCCTAGCTTAGATTGACTTGATAACCCAATTGTTGCCATTATCAATTTGTGTTATAGTCATAACTTTGCAACATTTAATGCTTCTTTAAGCAATTGAAAGATTGGCTAATGCATAACAGTCTTTGCTTCTAATGAATGCTGGTATTGACATTGATGATAAATCATTCTTGTTCATTATGAAGCTTATTTAAAGCATTTATTGTGAAGTAATGTATTGTGATTATTGCTACTATACATCTTTGATTGCTTCATCAATATACTAGTCAATTTCTTTATTTGATATGAAGTACTAGCCAACAAGTGACCTTGCAAATATAGTTTCATGTTGCTTTGTTCTGGGTAGGTACATTTATGGTTCTTATTATCTTTTATTAGTTGTTTAGCCAAACTTTATGATCGGTGGTGAATTGTGAGAGGGAAACTTTTACCTTGGCCTTTACCCTTTGCCTTCTCAAAACCCCAGGTTACCGAGGGTGTCTCCCCTAGGCCTACCACCCTAAATAGAAAGAGACATCATGTTGAGGTGACAATGATAGGATAGTCTCACGTTACATCAGTGTGTATTCATTTTCATTTCATTTACATCCAAGTACAAATTGCATGATAACAGGTTCATCACATTTGGAACCAGAGCTTATATCCTAGGGTTTTTCTTTTTCAAGCGAGTCATCTTGGAATTTTCACTATAACTTTTTTTCTAGGATATTTTAGACAACGAAATTTGGAGGTTACTCATGAGACATATCATAGTACATCTAGTATTTCAAGTTCTGTTCATTATACTTTCAGAGATATAGCCTATGGAAGATAGAGTTTTTGACTCATTTCAAAATTAGTTTTATACAAGTCATATTGGAAGTTCCGCTATAACTTTCATTCTAGGAAGTTTTAGACAGTGAAGTTTTGTGGAGATTGAGGAGACATAGTAAGTTAAGTTTGGTCCAAGTTTCAGGTTCTTGGTTGTTACAATTTTAGAGATATATTTTTTGGAAGTTAGGGTTTGTTACTAATCCTAAAATTAGTCTCAAACGAGCCATATTTTCATTTTTTGGTATAAATTTTTTTGATGAAGTTTCAGACTTTGAAATTTTCATAATATTGAGAAATTTTCAGCTACATGTGGAAATTTTTTCAGATTTTGAATCATTGCAATTTGTGAGATATATCTCTTGGAAGTAAGGGTTGTTTACTAATCCTAAAATTAGTATTAAACAAGACATTTTGGAATTTTTGCTATAACATTTAATCGATGAAGGTTTAGACTATGAAATTTTCAGGAGTTTAAGAAGTCATATGAGAGTACTATAGGGAAAAATTTCAGACAAGATTTAAAGTTTTGAGATATATCAGGATAAAGGTCAGCCATCCAAACCAGTGTTACAAAAATTGTTTCGGAGAGAAAATCGTCGGGGGTCCAGGAAACATCGTTTCAAATTTATCGTGAAAACATCGACAATATATCGACAAACTTAAAAACTGATTTTTCCCGATTTTTTCTCAATTTTTCCAATTTTTCCGATTTTTCCCGTCTTTTTCCCAAAAAATCATCAAAAAGTCGCCAAAAAATGGCCGATTTTTTCTGCAGTTTTTTAATAAATTATCGTTTTCTGGATAAAATCACGATTTATCATGATTTTGGCGATTTTTGTAACAGAGAACTAAACATACTCCAAAATTAGGGTTTGAAAGGCACATAACTCACAATTAACGTAACTTTTTATTGGAAGATCTGCTTTTGGTGATTCAAAATTTGTAATAAAGAGAAAATAGAGTATTATTATCATTATCCCACATAGCTCCAAAAGAAATTTCAACACCAATTAAACCTCCAGAAATGTCATCTATAACTCATGAAGAAAATGAGGAGATACATAACAAACTATCCAAATTGGAGGACCAACTTAAGGATTTGAGTGTTAGGTCAATAACAAGATATGAGTTAGCAAACACACAAAGAAAAATTCAAGAGATGGGAAAAAATATGGAACAAATGGACAATAAGATGGATCAAAATAAGAAGTGTTAGAAATATTGTTGTCATTGATGTCCAAGATAAATATTGCAAGATGAAGATTGTTGGAAATATTGTTTTTGGATTTTTGATACTCAATTGAAGTAAAAGGTATGTTAGACTGATTCACCCTCCCTCTCAGTATAAGCACAACAGTAAAGCAACGCACAAGAGTTTCTTGGATTTTTAAGGGTGCACTATGAAGGACTAAGATCTATGAGGTTGCAAAGTGCGTTTTTTTGAGGTTGCGATGTTGTAGTCTTGGATTATATTTTGGGAATGATGCTATGAGGTTCACTAGGGTGTGAAGGCTAAATATGACTAGGGTTTGAATCCATGTTGGGGAAATGAAGCAAAGAGAGGTGTTGGAGCATGAAAGTTAAGTGTATGAAGATGCTATGATACATGAAGTATGAATCATGCAGACGAAGTCAGAAATACTCTGTGTATGAAAATCTTAGGTTGGTGCCTATACAAGTCTTATTGAGTTGGTGGTTAGTTGAGGATATTGGTGTCTCCAGAAGGTTGGTTCCTACACAATATCTTGCTAAGTTTGTGCTCAGCGGAGGATATTGGTGTCTCCAGTAGGTTGGTGCCTACAAACTTTATAACAATAGGTTGGTGCTTACAGACATTTATAAAGATAAGTTTTTGTGGTCTTATCCCGCAAGGGTTTCCACGTTAAACTATGTGCATTGTGATTTGAATTTAAATGTGTTAATGAAATATTGATGATATAAGTGCTAAGGAATGATTGATGAATGTTTAAATAAAGTAAAAAGAATCTTATACTGATTCACATCCCCCCCTCTCAGTATAATCATAAGTTCAACAAGAAGGACATGAAAAAAACAATGGATGAAAATATGGAAGAAATGCAAAAATCTATAGAAACCATTCTCTTACAAAAGATCCATAATAGGGATATGGAAACCCAAGGAAATTATGAAAATAAGGATAACAAGGTTGTTGAGATTCAATCACATATGGACAACATTTTGTGACATTTTGAGAGCACAAATACTAGAGAGCATTTTGTCACATTTAGAGAGCACAAATACTGAATCTCAAAATTATGATCATTCATTACTCCAAAATCCACTTCATTAGGGATTCAAGTTGGCACCAAGGAACTAATTCATTCCAAAGATTGATGTGAGGAAGTTTGATTGTAAATATCCTAGAACATGGATATTCCAGATGGAGCAATACTTTTATCTACACTAAGTGCCAAGCTTATGAAAGGTACCTATTGCATCCTTGTATTTATAAAATGATCAATTTGTTTGGTATCAATGGCTTTGTGAAATAAAAAAGAATTGTATTATCTCTTGGTCCATTTTTATGGATGAATTGATATTAGATTATGGGTATATTAAGAGCAATACATTCTTTAGTCAATTGATGAATCTTAGGAAAAAAGGTACAATTACATAGCACATTCAACAATTCCAAAAGCTCAGTCTCGGGGTAAAGAACATTCTTGAGGATAATTTTTTATATCTCTTTATGGGCACTTTAAAGGAGAACATTCAACATGAGGTGTGTCTCTTCAAATCTAAATCCCTAGAGGAAGATTTCAATATGGAAAGGAAAGTGGAAAAAAAAATATGGTTACTAGAAGGGTGACCAGTAACAACTATAGAGAGCATCGTCCTCCCTCTCCTAACATCACTCAACCAACAAGGTTGGCACTTCAACAAATGGATGAAAGAAGAGCAAAGGGACTATGTTTCAATTGTGACATCAAGTACAGTAAGGAACTTAAATGTAGTGAGAATAAATTATTCTACATGGACTGTAAAGAGGAAGAAGATCAAGAATTGGAACCATCACAAGATCTAGATCTAGAAGAGACTACTCCATCAATATCTTGTCATGCATTGGTTGACATCAATACTCAACAAACCCTCAAGACAAAAGGATACATTGAAAAGAAAAAGGTATCAATGTTGATTGATTCTGGTAGTACCCATAACTTCATCAATTACATATTAGCAAAAGATCTCAATTGCTTTGTATTTCCAACACTACAGTTTCAAGTAATGATTGCAGATGGAGGTACCGTAAATTGTTCTGGGAAGTGTCATATTATTAAGATCAATGTGGGAGAGTATTTATTGGATAGTCTCATGATATCCATCCAAATGGGTGGTGTTGATGTCGTATCAAGGGTCCAATGGTTACAATCATTGGGAATAATGGCCCATAATTTTGAAGATCTTTTCATGAGATTTTCCTCAAAAGGAAAGGGAATTGAGCTTAGAGGTATTTTAGGGAAACCCTCTAAGGTGATAAGCTCCAATAACATAACAAAATTATTCAAAAAGGGACACCATGGTTTAATTTTCCAATTGTGTGATGTTCAAATATCTATATCCTCTACTCCAATGGTTCTCTAAATAGTTATCAACAAACATTCTAATGTATTTGGAGATATTCGTAAGGGTCTTCCACCTACTCAGGATCATGACAATGTTATTAATTTGGAACTAGGTAGTGTACAACCTAACATTAGGCCTTGTAGGTATCCATATGCATAGAAGAGTGAGATTGAGCGTATGATCCAAGAAATGTTAGAGGCAAACATCATTCAATCTAGACAAAGTTTTTTCTCTTCACCAATAGTGATGGTTACGAGGAATGATGGTTCATGGCATATGTGTCCAAATTATAGACAACTCAACAAAATGGCCATCAAAGATAAGTTTCTTATTCCTATCCTTGATGGATTATTATATGAATTGCATGGAGAAATTTTCTTTACTAAGTTGGATCTTCATGATATATCGTCAAATTAGAATGAGGTAAGAGGACATTCCCAAAGTAGCGTTTAGAACACATGAAGGTTATTATGATTTTTTGGTTATGCCATTTGGACTTACGATTGCACCATCAACATTTGAAATCTTGATGAATTCTATTTTCAAACCCCTAGAAAAATTGTGTTAGTATTTTTGATGACATACTAATCTACAACAAATCTTGGGAAGAGCATGTACTGGATGTTGAAAGAGTATTACAACTTTGGGAAGAGAAACAACTTTATGAGAATACTTCCAAGTGTGCCTTTGGGTTTCAAGAAGTGGAATATTTTGGTCATATTGTATCTCATGAAGGTGTAAAAGTGGACACTAAAAAAATTAAATCTATGAGAGAGTGGCCAATTCCCAAAACCTTGAAGAAACTTAGAAGATTTTAAGGATTGACAGGATATTACTACAAGGTTTTCAAGAACTATGGTCAAATAGAGACACCTCTAACAACATTATTAAAGAAGGAAGCATTCTCTTGGACTCAAGAAGCAACCAAATATTTTGAAAAACTTAAGGAGGCTATGTTTACAACTCCTATCCTAGCCACACCTGACTTCAAAAAAACATTTATTGTGTTGTGCGATGCCTCGTGCCATGGAATTAGTGTAGTTTTAATGCAAAACGGAAGGTCCCTTGCTTTTGAGAGCAATTGACTTAATGGAAAAAACTTACTCGAACCCATTTTTGAAAAAAAAAATTTGCCCATAATACATGCAGTTAAGAAATGGTGCCCTTACCTAATAGGAAGACACATCAAAGTAAAAACAAATCATGATAGTTTGAAGTACTCCTTGAGCAACAATTATCTTCATAAGAGAAACAAAAATGGGTTACAAAGATGTTAGGTTATGATTTTGAAATTATCCACAAGAAAGGAAAACATAATATTGTAGCAGAGATGCACTTTCAAGGATAGAAGAAGAAACAAAGGGTTCACTATGTGTTATTTCTATTTCACAATCTGATGGGGTGGAAGAAGCAGAGATAGAATTGAAGCAAGACAAAGAGGTATGCAAGATCATTCAACAATTACAAGAGGACCCCAATGCATTAGATAAATTTGTATGGAAGAATGATTTGCTATGGCATAATGATCACCTATATTTATGTAAGAATTCCCAACTCGAACATAAGGTCCTTTTGGAATTGCACACTTCTCCTATAGGAGGAGATTCAGGGTTCCTGAAAACTTACCACAGGATTAAGAAATATTTTTTTGGGGAAGGTATTAAAACTGATGTTAAAAATTTTGTTTTTGAATGTGTGGTCTGCCAATAGAATAAAGGATAGACAATCAACATGACAAGTCTCCTAGACAACCGTTAGCTATACAAAGTCAACGTTGTGAAGAAGTTTCAATCGATTTTATTACAGGTTTACCCAAATCGGAAGGAAAGTCTGTTATCATGGTAGTATTGGATCGACTGACAAAGTATGCCCATTTTTTTTCTCTTTCTCATCCTTTTAAAGCAAGTACGGTAGCTGTAACATTCATGGAAATATTTCAAAAGCTACATGGAGTCCCCAAGATTATTGTAAGTGACAGAGATCCAATTTTCACTGGAAATTTTTGGACTGGATTATTTTCTTGTTTGCGTACTCAATTGGCTCACAAATCATCTTACCATCCTTAATTTGATGGGAAAACTGAGATTGTAATAAATGTATAGAAGGATATCTTCATTGCTTTTCATTTGATAAAATAATATCATGGGTCAAGTGGTTTCCCCTGACAGAATGGTGGTGTTATCACACAAATTGTAGGTTGGAAAAATATTGACCCAACCAACAAGTGGTGACAAATAAGGGACACAATAGCCAATGTCACCTCGATATAGGTCCCACACTTCGAGGGTGACTAGGTCACTCTAGGGAGGCGATCACGATGACCCTGGGAGGATTGAGATGAATGGAAGGGAAGAAGAGGAGTATCTCCCTAAAATTCAATGATGGAAGAGGAAATTAGGTTTGATGACTCATCTCCGGGTGTTCTAAGGTTGGCAAGTCTTTGGATTCCTGCAAAGGGTGTTTGTACCTTCCCGCGACACAAGAATATCCACACTTGAATATAGTAATGTTAGGTGGAAAAGAAAGTTAAGCTTGTTGTCTCTAATTGCAACAATAATCAATGATATATATTAGCACATAAAATAAAATAATGGCTGCAAAATAAGTGCTAAAAGTCCAATTGAATAAGCATGAGACAAGCTAGTAAAAACTAGTTTAACTCAATAATGATAAAGCAAGACTTTAGCACAATAGAAAAGATGTCATAAAAATTTAATTGCCTTGATATATATCATCCTTATGGCTTTAAAAAACTTATTATTACAAAAAAATATTTAACCACTAAAACTTGCTCAAAACTTGCCAAAAGATGTGTTATACTTAGTAGATTATGTGGGCAGATTTTAGGCAATTTTCAACGGTTAAATTAGGAGGTATTGAAGAGTTTGGTTAGGGTTGATGGCTATAGGTTAAACTTGTAACACCAAAAATAAATTCTTTGAGTAATGAGATTCCCTAGTGGCTCAAGCAAACATTTATAACATAGATTTGATTCCACTAGGAACAATTTCAAAATCACGAAATTTCACGTTTACCAAGGAAACAATTTATTTTTAATTATTAATTATTATTAATTATCATCATTTTGTTAATTCTAATTGATTTTAATTTTGTTTTAGTTCTAAAAATAGGGTTTTACAGATAGTCGACCTGATTATAATCTCAAACTGTCCGACATCTACTATTAATTGACCAAGATCAACAAGATTTGAAATTGACGATTAGTCTTGATGATGAATCCCGATTCGGATTCGAAACATTGATGACAAAAATGAAAAACTATGGATTATTCGACAAATAAATTTGAAACTCCTCACCACAGAAATATGAAAACAATGATTTATTTTTCCAGTGCAACAAGTGATGACTAATGCCTTGAATGGTTGGGTTAATGGAGTCAAGAAAATAATAAGATAGAGATGCTACCTTCCTTGGGGGTGTAAATCCTCTTACTCCCCAAGGCAAGTATCCCTAGCTAGGGTTTAGAGTACTCTTGAATATATCGCCGACATAACGGAAATGTCGGATATGTCGTTGAAATTTTCACCCGCCCGAAATTTTCTTAAGAAAATATCGTGACACTTCCGACACATTCAAAGTGTCACGACACTTTCATCAACTCACAAGATTTGATGTCGTGGGTCAATGCAAAATTTCGAGCTATTGAAAAGACCTGTGGAAAAAGTGTGCGTGAGGGGGTTTAGAGGCCGTGGGTCCCTTTGTTTTGGTCATTGTTTCATTTGTAAAGTGTGAGAGATCTAGAGAGGTGTCAGGGAAGTCATTGTGCATCTATCCAAGGAGGAAAAAGCCAATGATATTGCTTCCATTAGCGTCAGCGAAGAGATCAAGCTTTCCAGGTATGATAAAAAACGTTTTTCTTTCATTTGTTTGAAGTTTGAACTTGAAGATTTGAACTTTGTTTTTTTAATTTTTAGAGTTAGGCTAGGGTTTGCAATGTGCCTCTTCTAGTTTTTTTTAATGGAAGATTCAATCATTTTAATTCATCTAGCTCTTATTATTTAACCTTTGCATTATCGTGTGTTTATTTTGTTTTTTTTTGTGCCATAGGTTTAATATTTTCATCTAAACAAAATGTTGAAGGCATTGGATCCAATGTGGGTGTATGGTGAACCAGTGTAACTTCCCAATAGACAAGTATTGACATGCAATATTTGCGGCAAAAGGATTTTTGCAGGAATTAGCCGCTTGAAATATCACCTTGCCAAAATCCCTGGATTTTATGTGGATGCTTGTCCAAATAGTACCCTGAAAATTATGCGTATTGGAAACCAATCACTCATTGATATGGCTAATAAGAGGGATGCGACCGAGGCTCGCAAAAAATAGCTTGAACATGCCATTGCAAATAGAAACACTAGAACAAGTGCCTCTAAGGGGGGACCAGTACTACAATCCCACTCCTCAGCCACATGGCCCTCAACTTCTGCAGTCTCCTCATCAACCTCATATTACTTTGTGCCAAGGTCAACACCTGGGAGGAAACCTTCTATTCGATCATTGATTAAAAGAAAAAAGACGGAGGAGTCCGACAATCTTGTGGCCAAATGTTTTCTTTGGAGTAATATACCTTTTAACATTGCCAATAACCCCTTCTACCATTCCATGTTTGAATTTGTTGCAATTTTTGGCTCGGGGTATAGGGACCCTTCCTATCAGGATTTGAGAGGGCGTCTCCTTCAAGGGGAAAATGTAAATTGCACGGAAAGATTAGCTCATCTTAGGGAAACATGGAAGACCACTGGATGCACCATGATGTCGAATGGGTGGACTGATGGGAAGGGCAGATCAATTCTAAACTTCTTGGTTAATTTTCCCAAGGGGACAATGTTTATCAAAAGTGTTAATGCAAGTGCATATACAAAAGATGCATAATTATTATGTGAGTTGTTGGATGGCTTTATCCGAGAGATGGACCTGTAGTATGTTGTCCAAGTCATTATGGACAATGTTGCTAATTATGTTGTTGTTGGGAGGATGTTTATGCAGAGGTATCCATCTTTGTACTGGAGTCCTTATGCCGCCCATTGCATTGATTTGATGCTAAAGGACATGGGAAAACTTCCTTGGATCAAGGAAATCATTGATTCAACTCGAAGTGTGACAATATAATCACACATGTTCTTTCACTCATGAGACAATTCACAGGGAACAAAGAGTTGGTGCATCCCACAATCACACGTTTTTCCACCAACTTCATTTCTCTTCAGTTGCTCCTCAATAGTATGTTGGAATTACAAAGAATGTTTATTTCTAATGAGTGGGTTGCTTGTGTCTATAGCACCAAACAAGATGGGCAAGCCATAGCCCAACTTGTGGGACATGACCTAAGATTTTAGAGTGGAGTAGGGGAGGTATGTACCATTAGTGAACCTTTGGTAAAGGTTCTTCGATTGGTTGATGGTGAGAATATTGTAATGGGATACTTGTATGAGGCCATGGATAGGGCCAAGAAAACTATATACCGGTACTATGAGAACAAGGGGGAGAAAGGACTCACCAAGAGATCTCAGATATGGGGTGTGATTGATGAGAAATGGAATAACACTCTCCATCTTCCCATTCATGCAACAGGGCTCTATCTCAACCCTGCATTCTCTTATGCTTGTGGATTTAATTTTGATGGTAAGGTCATTGATGTTTTCCTCCAATTTTTTCAGAGGATGGTGTTGACTCCAGATGAACGCTAAGATATTTCTAGACAGAATGAGATATATAGGATGGCATCTGGGATGTTGGGATATGATATGAATGTCCAAGATAGGACCACAAGGATGCCAGGTAAGCTTCAATTTCAAATTTTGTTTATTTCTTTCTATATATTATATATGACATTTATTACTTGATGGAAATCTGAAATATAATTCATTTTCTTCCTTTCATTTTATTCATTGTAGATGTCTGGTGGAAACACTATGGTGGAAATCTCCCAGAGCTACAGAAACTTGTCATTCGAGTGCGTATTCAAACTTTCAGTTCTTCAGGGTGTAAGAGCAATTGGAGTGCCTTTGAAAAGATACACTCCAAGAAGCGCAACAGGTTAGAAATGTTGAAAAATGCAAGAATCAAAATTTAAATTCTTTATATATTTTTGAATTTTAATTTTTACAATTTAGTATTTACTATTTATTTACCATCACTAACCATAGCTCTCAATGTTCATACAGGTTAGGTACCCAGTGCCTTAATGACTTGTTATATGTCTACTAAAATATAAGGTTGTGGGTGAAACAACTTGACAAAGAACCTGACATAGAAGCCATTTCAATGGATAACATTGACACCACAAGTCATTGGAGTGTGGAAATTCAGAAGCCTAAGATGGAGGAGGCCCCCGAGTGGTTGAAGGAGCATGCAGATGATTTGAGGGAGGAGGGGGAAACAGAGGAGGAGGAGGATGTTCCACTTCCAGTGGATACAGAGTTGAGAAGGATATTGGACTTCCAGTGTATCCAATGCCACCACTAGCTCCACGAAGAGCCATACCTGGAGTTGGACTTGGGTCTGTTGGGATTGGGAGGAGGCAACACACTTTTTTTTCCACCTCGTCCCCATCACTTACCACCTTATATGGAGCATCTAAAGCAGTTGAATCTTCCACTCCAAGCTCATCTAGAGTACCTCCACGACCACCTACTGCTTCCAGAGGAAAATTGGTGCCCTTTACCCATAAAAGGGCTAGAGGGGCACAACCTAGAGGGAATCAATGATTTGGATTCCTATGATCTATCATTTTCATTTTATCATGTATTATTTAGTATCTGGATGCCTCATGATGATTCATCTCATGAGATACATTTATTTTGATCATTTGATGTGATTTTGTATCTACTATCATCCTATCAGGAACATGTTTCAGAATTTTCAGTTTAGTAATGATATGTGACCACTTCGACATCTTATGCATCTTAATTATTGGTTGTATTTTCATATTTATGTAGCAAAGTGTTTATTTGATGTTGTTGTTTCTTTACAAGTTTAAAAAATTTTAAAAAATGGGTGTTTTTGTATTTTTTTGAGGTCTTGCGACATTTTTCGAGATATTCCAACATTTTCCGCCGATGTCGCCGAGAATTTACATTATGGACCCTCGTCGACACTTTCCCCGACACGACATATACATCATTGGTTTAGATCAAGAGGGTGTTTGATCTTATACCTCTCTTAGTAAACCCTTTCTAAATCAACAATACATGAACAAAATTATGATGGAGGCTAAGGTGGAGGTGTATGCCCTTATACTTCCCACCTAGCTCTAGCAATAATCATCCTTGGCTTGAAACACAATTGATAGCACACTGTAGATTTTTTACCAATTCAAGGAAAAGATGCTAAGATAAACCACCACAATAACAAGAGAAAATCCTTCCAAGGCTAGCGCATACCTCCACCAACCAATTTCCAAGAAAGATAGCCACAAATAAGAGCACAAGAGATAAATAGCTAAATATAGAAAAAATTTCAGTCCAAGGCCTCTCCAAATGGGAGAGATATATGTTAAAATGAGATTTCATTATCTTTATTTATACCAAATGTTTATCACATAGTTTGTTCACATAATTTTAGGGTAAACCACAAGATTAGGGGTCAACAACCCTAATCTTTACCCTTTACAAAATAATATTACACAATTCAATGTAATTTTTACTTTTTGCACAAATGAAAACCCTAAAATAAGACGTCACCCTTCTCGGGTGACATTTTTTGCACTTTTAGATCAATCGTTGAGTCAGAGATGATTGAGTTGGGCCTCCAAAGGCCATGTGTCTCCGATCCAACATTATATTCCAGTATCCAAGGGTTCCTTCCTTCAAAATGTGTCATGTGTACTCATCACCACCTCAAGCCCCTCAAGCATGACGTCAAGCCCCTTAAGGTGATGTTTTAGGTCTCTAGCAAATTGTTTGGATTGTGAGGGCATGGTGAGGTCATCCAAGGTTACTTCTAGTCCTCCAAATTGTTTGTCTTTTTCATCCAGCAAGTGGTCCCTTTGCATCCAACCTCTGGGCTTCAAGCCCCATAGCAGCCCAAGCTAGGCTTTCTCTTCCAAAACTGTCCACCAACTAGATCATGCAAAGACAACTAAGCACGCCCTCCAAGGATATCAATTCATAATATCATGGTGAGTAAATCAAATCAATAAATGAGCCACCTAAGCATGTGCATCAAATATCACTTGGTCAAACAAGTAAGTGCTCAAATACATTATGCAACTTGCCAAGCTTGGATATGGGAGGGTTGACGAGGTGTAATATTGGGTAGATCTTCCCTAGGTCAAGGAGTGTTTACCAAGTGATCCCTCTATAATCCATGTGAAGTAGATGAAGTGGTTATGGATCAAAACTCACTGGGCATGGGGTTCATGACATACAAGGGTTTGTAGTGTCTCATTCATGGGTGCCTTTGTATCGGGTGTGTGGCACCTTCGTTTTCAATGCACTTTTTCTAAAGCCCATCCTTTTTCCATTCTTTGTTTCTTTCATGTTTTAAAGGATGAGTTGAAGACCACTATGCTAGCATGATGTCTAGATGATGATAGTGTCACTCAAAAGTATTTGTGGAAATGATAAGGTTGGCTCATGATGATACCCCCTTTCTCTCAGTTGTGTGACTAAGAGCCATTACCCTGCTTGGTGACCAGATAATGGAAATATCATTCCGCATAGATACCCACGATCATGATAGGTCGGCTCGTTATGAGACCTCCTATCCTCCAACTAACCCATTAAGCATTCATTATTATTCGTTCTTGTAGGTCCCCCTTTTCTTAGAGAAGTCTTTCATTTCTTTCTTGGGGTATCCCTGGGCGAAGCATTTGGAAGGCCTATATATAGGCTTTATCTTCTTAGCCAACAACAATCCCTCTTGGCCTTCAAAAAATCCTTTCCATGGAATGAGGGACAACCCCTTCCTGGGTCAATACACCCTAAAATCCCAAGAGACAAGGAAATGGGGGGTTCTGGGTAATGAAAAGTGGTAAGTATGGTTGGGAACGGTACGATGGATTTTCAAGGGAGTTCCTAGTAGAAAACCCATTTCCAAGGAAGACCACTTACTAGGGTATAATGTCAACCATAAAGGTGAAATGGGGAAAAAGGAATAATGTCCAAGCATATTTCATGAAATCTAAAGAAGTTTAAGATACAACATAATCAAAATGTGTCAAATATTGAAATGGCACTCACCATAATACCTGACTTGTACCTCATGGAGCAAGGCCCAGTGCCTTTCGGAAGCAACCTGGTCTGGTGGATGCAATCCTAAAAATCATGACCTCTTTGGTGGTGAGAAGGGTATCCATCTATGCAAGTGGACATTGTTGGTCATGAAACCTCTCGACACTACATATCTACAACCTGAGGGCCTTGAGATGTGGTCTCCTTAGTTAGCCCATAAAATGGGGATAACATTTGGCTTGTACTTAGGGACATGTTCTCACTATAGAGTGCATGAGAACCAAAACATCTCCTGGTAAACTTGTGTCTGTCAAAACTTAGAAAAAAAAATTAGAGCATCTAGGGTGGTGCTATCACCCTTCGTTCACAAAAATCCAAAAATAAAAACGAATCTAGAAAATAAAATTATATTTTTTTTTTTTGTTAACTTCTAAACTAAGCATGAAATCAATATGCATGTAGAGAAAACAAAATATGAAATTCATTTAAAATACTATGATAAATCAAGATGAAAATGAAATAAATAAAAATGACTTAACTACTTATCTGAGGGCCTTGGGGGCCTGAAGATCAGGAAATAGATGATATCAGGTGAATCCATACAACTAGTGAAACCAGTTGATCATCCCATCAAAGTGTCCCCCCCTATGCTTGATTACATAAAACAACAAAGATAATTCGAGCACGTAATGATCATGAGCATAAATAGATATATAATGAATCATAAAACAAAACTCATGGAGATGGGTAGGAGGGAGGAAATCATGTTGGAAAGAATATCTGCAACTTTGATCATGCAAGGAATCCTGCCTGAAGTGATAATTACAAGCTCGATCAATCCATCTTTGAAGGTGGTTGGTATATGTAGATGAAGACTCATCTTCATCCTCATGAACATGATCGTTGCTTCTTGAAGATTGAGCAGATATGAGAGGTCCCAAGAAGACCTCTCGATTTCCCTAAGATGAGGAAATGAGGTAAGGGACAAGCTCAGGTCTAGGAAGAGAAAAGTGTGCCCTCTTTATCCTCGAATCCCTGTAGAAATCCTCAATAATCAGGTACTTCCTCTTTATAGAGTGAGCCTCTCATCGCTCTAAGGTGGACACGTCGTAGTATTCCTCCAATGTTGAGGACAAAAGTGGTTGAGATTCTTTGAATAAATCTATAATCATGTCATCATCAGGCTCCCAAACATATGAATCATATATGCATGAAACGTAGTCCAACATTGATGGCTAGCCTCAATGTTGTAAATGGGGTTTCTATCGAAAATGAGACAACTAAAATCCCGCCTGCATCTACCAGTCTGTATGAAAGTGTCTGTATGCTCATCAACCATATGTAAAGGTTCTCTCACAATACCATCAACAAAGGTGACCATCTGATCCGTCGGACCTTTTAATGACTATGGTTGAGTTTTAATTTGGCATGCGTTAATTATCCAATTTGAGAATCTTAATGAAAGAATGAGGAAAAGAGAGGAATTATGACAGCCATATACACATATGAGAATCTGAAAATGAAATAATAGACAGCAAACCATAACACGAGAATTGATAATGGAGTTCGGCACAACGTTGCCTACGTCTCTGGGCCTTTGTCTCTGTGGTGAGGCTTCTTTATTTCTATTCAAAAGCTCAAAAGTACCTTACAACAGTTCCAACTTGCTACAAGATTGATCTTTTCATGTTCTTCCAGATCTCTAGAACCCAACAAAGAAAACGGCACGCAAAACGGATGTCCGAAGCTCCCAGAAATGGCTCGCAAGCGTCTGCTCCTCAATAGCTTCCTTGCATAAAAATGGCTTTGGCTTGGCTTCCCTTCAGCATAAATCTACTATGACTGTCCCTCCATGGCCTCAAACAGGCTTGGTTTATATAGATATGAAGTTGGCTATCCATCCCCAACTTCCTCCCAAAATTTGGGCTCCAAAAATGCCCAATATCTCCCAAAAATGACCAAAATCCATTAATAACAGGCTTGGAAATCAATAAAATCCAAACTATATAAAAAAAAACCATTTTTGTATAAAATTAGGCGCAGCCCCCAATATGTGCACGCTCCTGGTCATATGGGAGGTGGCCATGTGACCGAGCGCTCCTCTATTTGTGCATTGGCCCCCCCTTGCTGGCTCCAGGTCATCGGCGTGGTCATAGGACCGGGCGGTTAACAACTTACTCGCGCCCTTTTTGGATTATGGTCCCGGGTCACATGGGACCACCCGAGAACCAAGGGCCAGGCCCTATCCACCAACACCCCTGTGCATATGGTAAACCCCCCAAATGCGAGCTCTGTGGTCGTGTGGTAATGTATTAAACCGTGCTGAGGGGTGGGGCTAAGCCCCAGCCCTTTCCCCTGCTAAATAAAACTTCATTCAAATTCAAATATAAATTTTGTCGTATACTTAACAAGAACCAATAGTGGCCCGGGTGGTTAGCCCGGTCCTGCCAGTCCATTGCGCGAAGGAGAGGTCGGGGGTTCGACCCCGGTGGAAACCATAAAGTTTCACATAACCCACGAACCAACCACAGGGTGCCACATGGCATCCCATGACTGGGCCACGTGGCACATCAACAACCAACCAAAAACTGCAGAGTGTCGAATGTTGACTCATCCACGTGCCTACCACCTGTCACCGTACCTGCCCAGTCATTGCCTTGTCAGCTTTGCCACGTGTCTTCCACATCATCCTATGCCACGTGTCTGCCACGTCAGCATGTGCCACGTGTCACCCTTACAGTGGTGACACGTGTCACCTTCTTACTGGTCCAACTGTACCGGTCATGTGCTCTATAACCTGCCATGTGCCATCCCCAGAAGTTGCCACATCATTTGTACGGCCTGTACAGTCGGCCTGCCACATGGGACTGTACGGACTGTACAATCAGCCACGTTTTTGCCTGTTTGGGTTTTCGGACAGAACACGATATCTTTCACATACGAAGCCCGTTTGACTAATTAAATATATGGTCGGAATCAGGAAGATGAGACAGACACAATGGCGTTGGTTTCGTCAGATTCCGGGCACTTTAATTTTGAGCTTTTTTTAGCCCTGTCAGGCTTCTGGATCCGATTTTGGATCACACCTCCCCACTAAAAGACCTTTTGGTCCCCAAAAGGTTACTGACTAGTCAACAAGCTCGGGATAGGCCACCCGACTTGTCCTCTGTCTCTGAACTCTGTCCTGTGCACCTGTCTCATCAAGATCAACTATAACACAATCATGACAACTGACAGTATATTGTTAGCCATTTGAACCCTGTTACATCTCA
>SNQJ01S0011671.1:99570-128276 GCA_010110895.2 Picea sitchensis | reverse complement strand
ATTTACTTCACCATCATATATGGGCAACTCAAATTTAACATCAAGTTTTAACAATGGCATTTCATTCTTATTCTTATGAACATTTTTCTTTCCATTAGATTTAGAACTTAAACTTGAAGAAGAAGGAGAAGAAGAAGGTGTTGATGGAGGTGAAGGATGAATCTGAGGATGGTCCTCTTCCTCTTCTCTTTTACCCTTTGAAGATTCACCCAAAACTGGTCTCTTATGTTCCAAGTAATCTTCGTACAAAACTTTCACCATCTCCGACATAGCAAGGAATTTTTTCCGGAACTCTTTCTCATCCTGAGAAATCCCTTCTTCTGATGCCATCTTCTCGCTGTGAGAAGCTCTCTTTCTTAATCCAATTAATGGATTCTCTACAACAAGCTCGCCTTCACCATGATGTAGCTTTTCCCTGGTTAACATGCAAAACTCAAATCCAAACGTCAACTAGCTCTGATACCACTTGATCCGTCAAACCTTTTAATGACTATGGTTGAGTTTTAATTTTGCATACGTTAATTATCCAATTTGAGAAGCTTAATGAAAGAATGAGGAAAATAGAGGAATTATGACAGCCATATACACATATGCAGATCTGAAAATGAAATAATAGACAGCAAACCATAACACGAGAATTGATAACGGAGTTCGGCACAACGTTGCCTATGTCTCTGGGCCTTTGTCTCTGTGGGGAGGCTTCTTTATTTTTGTTCAAAATCTCAAAAGTACATCCCAGCAGTGCCAATTGGCTACAAGACTGATCTAGTCATGTTCTTCTAGATCTCTAGAACCCGGCAAAGAAAACGACACGCAAAACGGATGTCTGGAGCTCCTAGAAATGGCCCGCAAGCGTCTGCTCCTCAATAGCTTCCCTACATAAAAATGGCTTTGGCTTGGCTTCCCTTCAGCATAACTCTACTCTAACTGTCCCTCCATGGCCTCAAACAAACCTGGTTTATATAGATATGAAGTTGGTTATCCATCCCCAACTTCCTCCCAAAATTTGGGCTCCAAAAATGCCCAATATCTCCCAAAAATGACCAAAATCCATTAATAACAGGCTTGGAAATCAACAAAATCCAACCTATATAACAAAAACCCATTTTTGTATAAAATTAGGCACAACCCCCAATATGTGCATGCTCCTGGTCATATGGGAGGAAACCATGTGGCTAGGCACTCCTCTGTTTGTGCACTGGCCCCCCCTTGCTGGCTCCTACTCATCGGCGTGGTCATAGGACCGAGCGGTTAACAACTTACCCACGCCCTTTTTGGATTATGGTCCCGGGTCACATGGGACCGCTCGAGAATTAAGGGCCAGGCCCTATCCACCAACACCCCCGCGCATATGGTAAACCTCCCAAATGAGAGCTCTGTGGTCGTGTGGTAATGTATTAAACCATGTCGAGGGCTGGGTCTAAGCCCCAGCCCTTTCCCCCGCCGAATAAAACTTCATTCAAATTCAATTATAAATTTCGTCGTATACTTAACAAGCACCAACAGTGGCCCAGGTGGTTAGCCCGGTCCTGCCAGTGCATTGCACGGAGGAGAGGTTGGGGGTTCGACCTCGGTGGAAACCATAAAGTTTTACATAACCCACGAACCAACCACAGGGTGCCACGTGGCAGAGCATGACTGGGCCACGTGGCACATCAACAACCAACCAAAAATTGCCAAGTGTTGAATGTTGACTTGTCCACATGCCTGCCACCTATCACTGTACCTGCCCAATCACTGCCCTATCAGCTTTGCCACATGTCTGCCACGTCAGCCTGTGCCACGTGTCTGCCACGTCAGCCTATGCCATGTGTCACCCTTACGGTGGTGACACATGTCACCTTTTGACTGGTCCAACTGTACCGATCATGTGCTCTGTCACCTACCATGTGTCATCCCCAGAAGTTTCCATGTTAGTTGTACGACCTGTACAATCAGCCTGCCACGTGGCACTGTACGAACTGTAAGGACTGTACAGTCAGCCACTTTTTTGCCTGTTTGGGTTTTCGGACAGAACGCAATATCTTTCGCATATGAATCTCGTTTGACGAAGTAAATATATGGTCAGAATCAGGAAGACAAGACGGACGCAATGGTGTTGGTTTCGTCAGATTCCGAGCACTTTCTTTTTTGAGCCCTGTCAAGCTTCTGGACCCGATTCTGGATCACCATCCCTTCTCCTTTGTGTGCAGGAGGAGTAAAGGCATGGATGTCTTCATAAAGTGGAAGGGCATATGCGAGTGCTTCATCTTAGTCAATTGTATCATCTGGATCTTTGACATAAGAAAATTCATAGATGTCTTCATATGTCTATTCTTCGAGCACTTCTTCATCTAAGCATAGAGGGGCTTCCACAGTGCAACATATCAGATTATTTTTGGGATTAACTGCATAGAGTAAGTCATTAATAACTCTCTTATTTGATTCATCATCAAGGGCAACAAATAACTCTCTTATGCGATTCATCATATCCCTAGCAGCTTTATTAGCAACCTTTTCATTTTCCATCCGTAAATTTTCCATCTTCTAGTCATAACAAGTTCTAGATGAGGGTCCATCCCATGGTGCCATAATTCCATTGATCGAAAGGAAACCTCAATGAAGTCTCCAGGTGAGATCAAGTCTCACCAAAAGAGGGAAAGGTGGGTCTGCGGAAAGTGGAGTTGCTAGAAAAGATTTAAGGGAAACTTATCAAGGGTGGAAAAAGGGAACGTTCTTCAACAGAGTTGCTAGGAAAGATAAGGGATAGAGGCTTTGGGAGGAAATCTTGCTAAAGTGTCATTAGGGAATAATGATGATTCAAAATCCTCCCTGACAATGGTGCCAAAATGTAGGTTGGGAAAATCCTGAACCAACCACCAAATGGCGACAACTAAGGGACACTATGCCTAATGTCACCTCGATATAGGTCTCGCAATTCGAGGGTGACTAGGTCACTCTAGCAAGGTGATCCCGGTGACCCTAGGGGGTTGAGATGGATGGAAGGGAAGGAAGAGGAGTATCCCCTTAAAGGTCAATGATGGAACAGGAAAGTGACTTTGATTACTCGTCTTCAGGTGTTCTAAGGTTGCCAAGTCTTTGGATTCCTACAAAGGGTGTTTGTACCTGCTCGAGACACAAGAATATCCACACTTTCATATAGTAATGTTAGGTGGACAAGAAAGTTAAGATTTATGTTCCTAATTGCAGAAATAATCAATGATATATATTATCACATAAAAGAAAATAAGGGTTGCAAAATAAGTGCTAAAATTCCAATTGAATAAGAGCACAATACAAGCTAGTAAAACTTTTACTAGCTTAACTCAACAATGGTAGAGAAAGACTTTAACACAAAAGCAAGGTTGTCATAAAAAAATAATTGTAGTGATATTTATCATTCTTATGGATGTAAAAATATTATTATTACAACAAGATATTTAACCACTAAAACTTTCTCAAAACTTGCAAAAGATGTCCTCTATTTAGTAGATTATACAGGTAGAGTTTATGGAATTTTCAAGAGTTAAATTAGGAGTTATTGAAGAGTTTGGTTGGGGTTTTCTGCAGCCCCAATGGCTATAGGTTAAAATTGTAACAACAACAATAAATACTTGGAGAAATGAGATGATCTAGTGGCTCAAGCAATCATTTATAGCATAGATTTGATTCCACCAGGAACAATTTCAAAATCACAAAATTTCACGTTTACCAAGGGAACAATTTATTTCTCCATTGCAACAAGTGATGACTAGTGCCTTTAATGGTTGGGTTAATGGAGTCAAGAAAAGAATAGGCTAGAGGTACTACCTTCCTTGAGGGTGTAAATCCTCTTACTCCCTAAGGTAAGTATCCCTAGCTAGGGTTCCTTCCTTCAGAACGTGCCATGTGTACTCATCACCACCTCAAGCCCCTCAAGCATGACGTCAAGCTCCATAAGGTGTTGTTCTAAGTCTCTAAATAAAATCATTTGGCTTGTGAGGGCATGGTGAGGTATCCAACTTGTGAGGTATCCAAAGGTTTGTCTCTATCATCCAGCATGTGGTCCCTTGGTATCCAACTTGTGGGCTTCAAGCCCCATGGAATCCCAAGCTAGGATTGCTCTTCCAAAACTGTCTGCGTCCACCAACTAGGTCTTGCAAAGACAAATAAGCACACCCTCCAAAGATCTCAATTTATAATATCATGGTGAGTAAATCAAATCAATAAATGAGCCACCTAAGCATGTGCATCAAAGATTACTCGGTCAAACAAGTAAGTGCTCAAAGGCATTATGCAATTTTCCAAGCTTGGATATGGGAGGGTTGAGGAGGTGTCATATTGGGTAGATCTTCCCCTAGGTCAAGGAGTGTTTTCCAAGTGATCCCTCTCTAATCCATGTGAAGTAGATGAAGTGGTTATGGATCAAATCTCACTGGGCATGGGGTTCATGAAATACAAGGGGTTGTAGTGTCTCATTCATGGTTGCCTTTGTAGAGGGTGTGTCACACCTTTGTTTGCAATGCACTTTTTCACTTGTGAGAAGAGGAGAAGAGGAGGAGAGATAGGGCACATTTCTTGAGGAGAGGAGGGCGCACTTGCATGAGGGTTTGAGGAGGAAACCTTTGTTGAGTTGAGAGATCTTGGAGATGCCTTCCATGGAGGCTTGGCTACCATTCTAGAGGAGGGTGCATACTTGTGATGGAGGGTGCATTTGCTAGAGGAGAGGGCGTAACCTTGAGAGGAGGGGCGCACATATAGTTGAGGAAGCTCTACCCATTGCTTGGAGGCTCACTCACATTGTTATGGCTTACTCTTGTGCTATAGAGGGAGCCATTAGGAGTGAGGGCACATGCGTCTAGAGGAGGAGGCACATTCTATGGAGGTGGACGCATTTGCTTGAGGAGGAGGCACATTCTTGGAGAGAGGGCACATCAAGCAAGGAAGGAGCTCATTCTTGGTGGGATCTATCTAGTAGAGAGGAGGCGCACTTCATGGGAGGTTGAGGGTGCTTGGCTAGGGAGGATTCATCCATTTGTTGGGTTTTTGCATGAGGAGAGGGGCGCACCATTACTTGGAGGACGTTTTCTTGTGAGGAGGAGGCTACTTCAAAGGAAAAGACAAATACAATGCAAGTTCAAAGGAAAGCAAGAGAAAAGGAAAAGCAAAGGATCGGGATAAAGACAAAGCAAGAAAGAGGAAGAAAGGCTCACCAAGGCAAGGGGAGCCTTACTTCACAAGGATTGCAAGGAGGTATTCAAGGAACTCCAAGGCATCCGAGAGTGGTTGCTATTGTACCAGGTTCACTTGTATATGTTTCTTGTGTTGTACATTTTACTTTGAGGCCTTCTATATATATTTTCTCCAAACTGGTTTTCCCCATGGGGGGAGGGGGGGTTTCCAAGGTCATGTTGACCAAAAACCTATGTGTTAATTTTATGCATGCTTAGAAGTGTAGATCAGCATTTTAAAGTTAAAGATCTAGAGGTAGTGTTATGTGTTTTGATGTATATTACATGTGCTAACATTGAGTAAAGAAACAACTTGAAAGGGCACCTCGAAAGGAAACTTAACCATCAAATATTGAGAAGAAAGTTTGGTGATTGTTTGTTGTCCTAAAAGAAAATCAAAAGATAGCCATGTCGTTGAAACTTAAAGCCATACTAAGGTCAAGGATAGACCTTAGGTGGCAGACTCATAGGAACTCAAAATTTCTAGAGGAATGAGGGGCAACCCCTCCTTGGGTCAATACACCCTAAAATACCAAGAGACAAGGAAATGAGGGGTTCTAGGTGATGAAAAGTGGTAAGTATGGCTAGGAATAGTATGATATATTTTCAAGGGAGTTCCTAGTAGAAAACCCATTCCCAAGGAAGACCACTTACTAGGGTATAATGTCAACCACCAAGGTGAAACGGGGAAAAAGGGATAATGTCAAAGCAGATGTCATGAAATATAAAGCATTATAAGATACAACATACTCAAAATGTGTCAAATATTGAAATGGAACTCACCATAATACCTGACTTGTACCTCATGGAGCAAGGCCCAGTGCCTTTCATAAGCCAATTGGTGTGGTGGATGTCATCCTGAAAATATTGACCTTTGTGGTGGTGAGAAGGGTCTCCATTTGTGCAAGTGGACATTGTTGGTCATGAAGCCTCTCTATACTACATATCTACAACCTGAGGGCCTTGAGACATGGTCTCCTTAGTTAGCCCACAAAATGGGTATAACATCTAGCTCATACTTGGGGACATGTGCTCGTTGTAGAGTGCATGAGAATCGCAACATCTCCTGGTAAACTTGTGCTTGCCAAAACTTAGACAAAAACATTAGAGCATCTAGGGTGGTGTTATCACCCTCCATTCATAGATATCCAAAAATCAAATCAAATCTAGAAAATAAAATTTTAGCATTATTTTTTTTTGTTAACTTCTAAACTAAGCATGAAATAAATATGCATGTAGAGAAAAACAAAATATGAAATTCATGTAAATTACTATGAGAAATCAAGATGAAAATGCAAGAAATAAAAATGACTTAACTACTTACCTGGGGGCCTCGGGCCTTGAAGATCAATAAATAGATGATATCAAGTGAATTCATACAACCAGTGCAACCAGTTGATCATCCCATCAAAGTGTCTCCCATGTGCTTGATTATGTAAAACAAAAACAATAAGTTGAGCACATAATGATCATGAGCATAAATATATATATAATGAATCATGAAACAAAACTCATGGAGATGGATGGGAGGGAGGAAATTCTGTTGGGAAGAATATCCACAACTTTGATCATGCAAGGAATCTTGCCTAAAGTGATAAGTACAATCTCGATCAATCCATCTTTGAAGGGGGATACTATATGTAGACAAAGACTTGTCTTCATCCTCCTAAACATGATCATTGCTTCCTGAAGACCAAGCAGATATGAGAGGTCCCAAGAAGACCCCATGATTTCCCTAAGAGGAGGAAATGAGGTAAGGGACAATCTCAGGTCTAGGAAGAGAAAATTGTTCCCTCTTTATCTTCGAATCCTTGTAGAAATACTCAATAATTAAGTACTTCCTCTTTATAGAGTGAGCCTCTCATCGCTCTAAGGTGGACATGTCCTAGTATTCCTCCAACGTTGAGGACAAAAGTGGCTAAGAGTCTTTGAATAAATATGTAATCATGTCATCATCAGGCTCCCAAACATATGAATCATATACGCATGAAAAGTAGTCCTGTGAAGATGACAACTCAAACACCTTTTCTTGAGGGCTAGCCTCAATGTTGTAAATGGGGTTTCTATCGAAAATGAGACGACTAAAATCCCACCTGTGTCTGTCAATCTATATGAAAGTGTCTATATGCTCATGAACCATATGTAAAGTTTCTCTCACAAGACCAGCGAAAAAGGTGACCACCCCTTCTCCTTTGTGTGCAGGAGGAATAAAGGCATGGATGTCTTCATCAAGTGGAAGGGCAGATGTGAGTGCTTTGTCTTAGTCAAATGTATCATCCAGATCTTTGACATAAGAAAATTCATCAAGGTCTTCATATGTCTTTTCTTCGAGCACTTCTTCATCTAGAGGGGCTTCCGCAGTGCAACATATTAGATCATTTTCGAGATTAACTGCATAGAGTAAGTCATTAATAACTCTCTTATTTGATTCATCATCAAGGGCGGGAAATAAATCTCTTATGTGATTCATCATTTCCATAGCATCTTTATTAGCAACCTTTTCCTTTTCCATCCATAAATTTGCCATCTTCAAGTCATAACAAGTTCTAGATGAGGGTTCATCCCATGGTGCCATAATTTCATTGATCGAAAGGACACCTCAATGGAGTCGCCAGGTGAGATCAAGTAACACAAAAGGAGGGAAAGAGGGAAAGTGGGAAAGGTGGGTTCATGGAAAGTGGAGTCATCGTACAAGCTTTAAGGGAAACTTATCAAGGGTGGAAAAGGGAACGTTCTTCAATGGATTCGCCAGACAATCTAAGGGATAGAGGATTTGAGAGGGAACTTGACAAAGTGTCATTAGAACATGAAGAGGATTCAAAATTCTCCCCGACAACAGTGCCAAAATGTAGGTTGGGCAAAGCCCGAACAAACCACCAAGTGGTGACAACTAAGGGACACTATACTCAATGTCACCTCGATATAGGTCTCACAATTCAAGGGTAACTAGGTCACTCTAGGGAGACGATCCTGATGACCCTGGGGGGTTGATATGGATGGAAGGGAAGGAAGAGAATTATCCCCTTAAAGGTCAATGATGGAAGAGGAAAGTGGCTTTGATGACTTGTCTTCGGTTGTTCTAAGGTTGCCAAGTTTTTGGATGCCTGCAAAGAGTGTATGTATATGCTTGAGACACAAGAATATCCACACTTGCATATATTAATGTTAGGTGGACAAGCAAGTTAAGCTTTCGGTTCCTAATTGCAGCAATAATCAATGATATATATTATCACATAAAAGAAAATAAGGGTGGAAAAATAAGTGCTAAAATTTCAATTGAATAAGAGCACAATACAAGATAGTAAAAACTTTTACTAGCTTAACTCAACAATGATAGAGCAAGACATTAGCACAAAAGCAAGGTTATCATAAAAAGATAACTGTAGTGATATTTATCACTCTTATGTTTGTAACAATATTATTATTACAACAATATATTTAACCACTAAAACTTTCTCAAAACTTTCCAAAAGATGTGCTCTATTTAGTAGATTATGTGGGCAAATTTTAGGCAATTTTCAACGGTTAAATTAGGAGTTATTGAAGAGTTTGGTTGGGGTTTTCTGCAGCCCTAATGGCTTTAGGTTAAACTTGTAAAAGCAATAATAAACACTTGGAGAAATGAGATGCCTTAGTGTCTCAAGCAATCATTTATAGCATAGATTTGATTCCACCAGGAACAATTTCAAAATCACGAAATTTCACATTTACCAAGGCAACCATTTATTTCTCCAATGCAACAAGTGATGACTAGTGCCTTTAATGGTTGAGTTAATGGAGTCAAGAAAATAATACACTAGAGGTACTACCTTCCTTGGGGGTTTAAATCCTCTTACTCCCCAAGGCAAGTATCCCTAGCTAGGGTTCGCTCCTTCAGAACGTGTCATGTGTACTCATCACCACCTCAAAAGCCCCTCAAGCATGACGTCAATCCCCTTAAGGTGATGTTCTAGGTCTCTAAAGAAAATTGTTTGGCTTGTGAGGGCATGGTGAGGTCGTCCAAGGTGCCTTCTAGGCCTCCAAAGTTTTTTCTCTGTCATCTAGCATGTGGGCCCTTGGCATCCAACCTGTGGGCTTCAAGATCCATGGAAGCCCAAGCTAGGATTACTCTTCCAAAACTATCCACCAACTAGGTATTGCAAAGACAAATAAGCACGCCCTCCAAGGATATCAATTCATAATATCATGGTGAGTAAATCAAATCAATAAATGAGCCACCTAAGCATGTGCATCAAATATTACTCGGTCAAACAAGTAAGTTCTCAAAGACATTATGCAACTTGCCAAGCTTGGATATGGGAGGGTTGATGAGGTGTCCTATTGGGTAGATCTTCCCCAAGGTTAAGGTGTGTTTCCCGAGTGATCTCTCTCTAAGCCATGTGAAGTAGATGAAGTGGTTATGGATCAAAACTCACTGGGGATGGGATTCATAACATACAAGGGGTTGTAGTGTCTCATTCATGGCTTCCTTTGTAGAGGGTGTGTGGCACCTTCGTTTGCAATGCACTTTTTCCAAGCCCATCCGCTTGCCATTCTTTGTTTCTTTCATGTTTTAAAGGGTGAGTTGAAGGCCATTATCCTGACATGGTGTCCAGATGATGACAGTGTCACTCACAAGTACCTTGCAAAAATGAGAAGGTTGGTTTGTGATGAGACCCCCTTTCTCTCAATTGTGTGACTAAGAGTCATTACCCTGGCTTGGTGACCAAATGATGGTAATATTATTCCGCATATATACCCATGATCATGATAGGTCAACTCGTTATGAGACCTCCTATCCTCCAACTAACCCCTTCAACATTCATTATTATTCGTTCTTGATGGTATCCCTTTTCTTATAGAGAAGCCTTTCATTGCTTTCTCGGGGTATCCCTGGGCAAAGAATCTGGAAGGTCTATATATAGGATTTTATCTTCTTAGCCAACAACAATCCTATGGGCCTTCAACCTCTTTTCTCAATGGAATGAGGGAAAACCCCTTCTTGGGTCAATACACCCTAAAATCCCAAGAGACAAGGAAATGGGAGGTTTTGGGTGATGAAAAGTGGTAAGTATGGTTGAGAACGGTACGATGGATTTTCAAGGTAGTTCCTAGTAGAAAACCCATTCCCAAGGAAGACCACTTACTAGGGTTCAATGTCAACCACCAAGGTGAAACAAGGCAAAAGGCATAATGTCCAAGCATATGTTATGATATCTAAAGAAATCTAAGATACAAAATACTCAAATGCATCAAATATTGAAATGACACTCACTATAATATCTGACTTGTATCTCAAGGAGTAAGGCCCAGTGCCTTTCAGAAGCCATATGGTGTGGTGGATGCCATCCTAAAAGTCCTGACCTCTGTGGTGGTGAGAAGGGTCTCCATCTGTGGAAGTGGAGATTGTTGGTCATGAAGCCTCTCGACACTCCATATCTGCAACTTGAGGGCCTCAGAACCCAGCTGGTGTGGTGGATGCCATCCTGAAATCCTAACCTCTGTGGTGGTGAGAAGGGTCTCCATATGTGCAAGTAAACACTATTGGTCATGAAGCCTCTCGAAACTCCATATCTGCAACTTGTGGGCCTCGACACGTGATCTCCTTATTTATCGCACAAAATTTGGATAACAGGTGGTACAACACATCCTTCCATACTTCATAAAAAATGTCCCCATTTTTGGCACTTAATGGAAATCATTCTCCATCCATCACATCACCCTTGAAGGGGACTACAAAGGTTCAGGGAGTGGAGGACCACATAGGGCATCGACCAAAGGTTCTCAAACTATTGAAGGAAAACTTGGTTATGGCACAAAATAGGAGGATGAAATAACAAACAGATCAACATTGTAAACTATTGAAGGACAACTTGGTTATGGCACAAAATAGGAGGATGAAACAACAAACAGATCAACATTGTAGTGAAAGATAATTTGAAGTGGGGGATTGGATATTTTTTAGTCTAAAACCATATAAACATATGTCCTTTAAGAATCAAAAGAAAACAATAAATTAACACCCAAATATTATGGCCCCAATAAATTGTTGCAAAGGATTGGAAGTATGGATTACAAATTGGAGTTTCCTCCATATCCACGTGTACATCCAGTCTTCCATGTTTCTTTCTTAAAGAAGGTAATTGGTGACAATATCCCAGTCCAAACTATTTTTCCAGAGATTAATGAAGAAGGAAAAATCATACTAGAACCAGAAATAATCCTTGAAGCAAGGATTAAGAAGCTAAAAAATAGAGCAATTACTGAGTTCCTTATCAAATGAAAGAGCCTACAAGTGGAAGAGGTGACATGGAAATATGAGGTCTTCATGTAGAAACACCCGATTTAGTTAAGTGTTGATGGAAACACTTGTTTGAAGGGGAGGGGCATGCTAAGATCTAGACAAAGACCCATGTTAAGTTTAAAACCCCTTGTTAAGCCCTGATATTGAATTATTACATTTCTAGTGTTATATTTGTATGTAGGCTAGAATCCTTCATTTTACCCTTTCATTATAATTGTACTAATTGTCACCTATTTATATACCAAGGAGACTTAGTCTTAGGAGCATCTCATCTCATCTTGTATGTTGAATATATTGGAAAAAGAGGTTTCCCCCTCGAAGTGGATTGTTATACATTGATTTTTTAACATTATGAAGGTGTTGGTTCATAACAACTTGATCCTTTTCCCTTAATAATAACCTAATATTGGCCCCTAGAGAAAGCCCACTCTTCCACTATGATTGATCTAGTTCAGAATGTTTGACAACACAGGTATTCCAACAGAGGACGAACACCTTCAGTAACCACTCATATAACCAGATCAAAGATCAACACACCGATGTTTTCACGTGGTAAAACCCCTACGGGGAAACATCCACGGCCACAATAACTGATGTTTTCATGTGGTAAACCTCTACGGGGAAACATTCATGATCCCAACGAACGTGACCACTTGGAGCAGCTTTATTAATGCAAAGAAAGATTACAGAGATATTCATAAGAGAGTTTTCTCACAATCGATCAGGTAAATGACCCTCCATGTTCTTTAAATAGAGAACATGGAACAATAGGGTGTTAAGCCATAGATCAATGGTCGCTAAGATCGAGAAGAGTATGAACTCGTCAGACACTCTATGTCGGGAACATATCATGACTGCCGGATTTCCTAACTACAATGCATACTAAAGAAAAACACACACACTTTTACCTAACGGCCATATTAGACCAAGTAGATCTTAACTAACTCCTAAGTGTCTAAATATCCTAACATCCCCCTTAAGAACAACTTGGGATAGGATTGAAGGATTTACAATAATGACACAATAAGAGAAGGCTGAAAAATGTGCCTATCCCCTTAATGATAGCTTCCTCGCCCCAACATAGATCAAAGTTTGGAAAACTCTTTGTTTCCTCAGAAGAGACTTTGTGAAAATGTCTGCAACTCTGATCTTCTCAGAGGGAAAAAGAGCACTTCCAATAACTTTTGACTGCGAATGAGCCTTTATGATGAAGTGCATGTGTAGCTCTCACGTGTTTGCTACGCTTGATGTTGAACCTGGTCTTGGCGAAGATTATGCACTTTGATTGTCACACCAAAGTCTGGCCAGATGCTGGTGCTGGAATCCAAAACTCTAAAAGGATCTTTTGAATCCACAACGCTTCCTAAATTTCATTTATCGTTTATCAATACTCTACTTCTACTAAATAAAAATCAACGGGTTGTTGATTCAGAGAGTCCCAAGTGACAGGCCTTCAACCAAGGATGGAAACATAACCAACAATAGACTTCCAATCATCAGGGTCACCTACCCAATCTAAATTAGTGAAACCAATAAGGAGTCCCCCCCGAACTGTGAATGTATCCCAACCCAATAGCATCACTTAACATACTAAGTATCCTTTAACTTTCCAATGGCTTTCATGGGGTAAGCTCAGACATATCGTGCAACAATACCAACAACAAAGGAAAGATCGTGGATGAGGGTCAAGTATAAGAGTTACCAACTAACTCCATTTATGCTGTGGTGGCATCAACTTCGTGAGAAGTACAAGTGGCAAAAGCTTGACCTGCATACTGGAAGAGAGAAGGGGATGGTTTACAATCGTCTAAGTGAAAGAGATGAAGTTAGGCTACCGCCAAGCATACTTAGACCGGAAAAGAAAATTCTTCATTAGTTTGCAAAACTTGGAGGCCAAGGAAATAGTGCAAAAGCCTAAGTCTCTCTCCATTCTCTCAAATTTCTTCTAAGGCTGGTTTTCACGTGGTTTTAAAGTTTTGAGTCACCACCAATAAGGATAAGGTCATCAACATAAAGGACAAGGATGATGATATGATTCCTACTCTCTTGGTATAGACATTAGGATCGGAATGACATATAGAGAATCCAAGTGGGAATAAGAAAGTTATCCATCTTGGCATACCCGCTCGGAGGGACTCTGCTTGAGGCCATAAAGAGATTTGCATTGAGGTGACAAACAAGGCTAGAGTCATTCGACATAACCGGTGAGGTTGTTCCATGTGTAGATTTCTTCTTTCAAATCACCATGCAGAAGGAAGATTTAACATCCATCCGATGGACCTCCCATTTATGTGAGGCTGGAAAGGGCAAGAACAAGGCAGATGGAATTCATTTTGGCTACAGGGAAAAGGTTTCATTATAGCCAATGCCTTCAACTTGGGAAAGTACTCGGTAAACTAATCGAGCCTTGTGTCTTTCAATACTCCATATGATGCATACTTAGTCTGCATACCCATTTTCATCAACAAGTTTTCTTCCTTTTGGAAGAGGTATAAGATCCCAAGTAACATTTTCCATTAAAGAACGCATACTCTTATCATTGTTGTATCCCAATCAGATGAACGGAAGTTTCAAGAAATGTCTCTCGATCATGAGTTTCAGAAACTCATGATCCAAAAGAGAAGAGTCATGAACTGCGGAACGGTCCATGTTGGATTTGAAGGATCACCGACAAGATCACCAACAAGCTTCTCGCGGTTGAACAAACCCATCTAGAAGCTGCGGAACTGGTGCTCGTTCAAAGTTCAAAGGAACTATCCTGAGGAATGTCAATAAAGTGAGGTGGATTTTCATCCCTAATTTCATCAATCAAGAAGAACCTGCATAGGAACAGTAAGAAGGCACACTATCGTAAGATGGCTCGCAGTCAAGAAGAAGATACAACCGCCGCACTAGGCTCAAGAAGCCAAGAGATTTTCATCAAATTTAAATATATCTTCTAAGAATAATTTCATTACAATGTGGTTGGAAGGTGTCTATAACCTTTGACATCTTCAGAATAACCAACAAATATACACTTCTCACTTTTAGGCTGCAATGCTTCCTTTTCTCATCAGAATGTGAGCCCATGATTAATTACCAAACATATGGAAGCACTTTACACCGGGTTTAATTTTAGTCCAAGCTTCTAGTGTTATACTTTAAGAGTCTTTGTGGGAGTGCAATTGAATATGTAATTTGGTAATAAATTTTTGATTGCTTATGCCCAATAATGAAAGACTTAATCCCTTAGATTGATCATACAATTAGCCATTTCTTTTAATGTGCTGTTCTTTTCCTTTTCGTAAACACCATTTTTGTGGTGTATATGGAACAAGATGTTGCATTTGGATGCCCCGTAGTACAATAACTTGTAAAATTATTGTTCACATATTCTCCATTATCTCTGCTCTTAACCTTGAATTTGATGTCCAAATTGTTTTTCTACAAGGGCCTTGTACAAAACTTGTCAAAAACTTCACCATTGAGTTTTAAGAAGTAAACCTGGCACGCCCTGAAAAGTCAATGAAAGCAGAAATAATTTTGCACCTTAAAAGAAGGAGAAGAAAGTGGACCACACAAATCACCATGGAACAAGCCGCAAGGACCCGAGGCTGCCAAGAGACACGCTTTTTCAATTTGTCCTGATGATGTTTCACGAGAACACAACCGCACAAACACCATCTCGTGAAGAAACAAGAGGAAGACCAGTTGACCATCCTGCTGATTATATTGTCATAGATGATTTTAGGGGCTAAATTTGATCATGGGCTAATTTTCCATAGTTTTTCCAAAAACGATTCGCCATTTTAAAAATGTTTCACGCAAATTCTAGGATAAAAATTATTTTACCTTAAAATTGCCATAATTTTATAAAACTATATAAAATCTTAGAAATTTGAATATTTTTACAAAAATATCAACAAACATTTATAGTTGGCATATATAATGGGATAAGTGCATTCACCAGTTTCATTTTAAAATAAATTTCCATCCTTAAAATTCCATCCATGATATTAAGGTAATGAGTTTATAGCTAGACGACCAAAACCGGCCATACAAAGTTTGCTCAATTCATCGCTATGAGAAACAAAACTTGATGAAAAATTCGAAGACCCAAAGTTTTTTAAACTTGTACAACTTGGTAATATCATCAAGAATTCCAATTGCAAGAACATGCTTAGGATCTTTTAGATCCTTGATCACAACTTGGTGAGGTGAAACTGAATGGTTTTACCTTCAATTCAATGAGTGATTTGATATACCTATAGAAGGTTACAAGAAAGACCCGGAACACATAACACATCATTAAAATGACCATTTTCACCCTCGAATTGTTCCGTGATCCTACAACACTAAGAGATCTATCATCACCAACAAATATTTCCTTGGTAAGCATTCATTTAGGAGCATAAAATATGGCTTTATCTTTAGCCACATGATAAGATGCTCTTGAATCAAATAAGCACTCATCGTAAGAAGAAGTAGTAGTAGAAGGTGCATTGAAGGAAAACCGTAAGCGTAAAGTGCATGTCCATGAGAAGGCATGAAGAATATCGATATTGTGCTTCTTCATCACTACCTCTAAATATGCCATCTTCTTAAAAAAATTGGACTCAACATGACCATACGATACAAAGCTGCGTAAATGTTTGTTAGTATTCCTTTTATATTTTGATCCTTTGTCACTCATCAGAGCCGGTTATCCGAGTGTGTTTGGGGACCCTTAGGTTGTTTGTTGTTGTAGCTGGTGTGATGTTGCTCTGGGATACTTGGGTTTATCTTCTCGGGCCGGAAACTATAAGGCTTTGTTTGAAGTACCGCAGTTGTTGATCACCCAAGTTGTACAAGCTTATCTTCCTATAATTAAGGAAGTACAAAAGGACTCAGAGTGGGTTGTACATGTTTCCCTACGTTCTCTTCTTTCATGGCATAGAAGGTAGATACAAACACACAATATGCACTACCTAGCTTAGAAAGAATAAGATATATAAAACCCTCTTCATCCATCTTTATCTTAAATTCTTCACATAAAATTGGAAAGTGTTTTAAACCCTCTAGATAGATAGTCTCCAAGGCAAGAAAAAATCACTTGGACTCAAGGTCAAGATTTGATTTTCTAACCGTTGTGCTCGAATAATATTGAGTTTACTAAACACGGATTCAATCCTGTCTCAAGCTTCTTTGGGGTCAATAATTCTTTGAAGGTGGTAAATTTATATCAAGAGAGATGGACATTCCAACTAGTCCACGCGGTTTGCCATTCCTACTATCCCATTTGGCTTTCTTATCACTACCATGGGGCCGTTTCCTTCCCATGGTAATCCGATACGTGCCTTTACTTTAATAAATCTTCCATATGGGATTTCCACAGTAGTTGTCAATCGTGGTAAGCATGATAGTACTTGTAGAAGCCATATTAAATATGTAGATAATGCATATTTAAAACTGAAACTAATGATCCGAATGGAAAGATCTCAAAGTTAAAGGTTTTTAAAAAAACGCAATCGAAACAACACTTCCATGAGAGTTATGCCCCTTTAAAAAGGCATAAACGGTAACCAAATAACTACGTGATAGTGTAATCTACTTTTATGAAGTGGACCCACTTTTATAAAGAGAAGTAATTGTTTCTACAATGAGGTTACCTTATAACGTAAAAGTTGCATGCAAAATAACCTAAAATAAAATATAAAAGCTACTTATAGAGATTCACTTCTATACTTGATGAAATCACTTTTACAATTTTAGCATGAACTTTTCAAAAAAAAAGTAACAAAAGAGAGACTTCTTGAACTCAAGACCTCTTGCTTACTAAGGAAATTTTTTACCAAATGGTCTAGCAAAACATCGACACCGTGAATGTCTCGTATGAGTGATTGGGGGTGTTGTTGTTGTTGTTGTTGTTGTTGCTGTTGTTGTTGTTGTTGTTGAAGACCTTGGGTCAGTGGAGAGCATGCTCCAAAAAAAACTTTTTTCACACAAGAAAAAAAAAAAATTTGCTCGGGATGACAACAAGTGGGTTAGATCCTCATAGCTTTACCCTAAGATGCACCTTTTCCTATCTCATTGGATTTTTCCTCGAGATCGCACAGGGCGCGGGGAAAAAGAGAATACATAGATCTAAAAGAGTAGCAGCCCGGAAAATAAAAAATACAAAACCGAAATAAAATCAAACTTTGCAAAATTTTCAAAAAAATGCGATTCGTGACTTTTATAATTCGGACTGATTGTAATGGTCGTGATCTTGGGCAAATGGGAAACCTTTAGAGGAAACGAAAAAGTATTAATGAATGAAACGAAAGTGCTCCAGAGCGTAATGGAACAATTTTCAACCCATAAATGTAAAATGGTAATTCCATAAATGGAGATGAGGCAACTCGAATTTACTATCTCGATCTACAACAAGAGTAAGTTTTTAAATGCACTCTGATGCCATGTTCAACAACATAGGTATTCCAAATGTAGGATCTAACACCTTCTCGCAGAACCATCGACATAACCAGATCAAAGATCAACACACCCACAGTTTTCATCGTTGTAAACTCTACGGAAACATCCACTCTAATTCTGCAAACCTAATGTTTTTCACGTGGTAAAACCCCTACGGGGAAACATCCACGACCCCAGCCAATGCGGCCACTTGGAGCAGTTTATTAATGCAAAGAAAAAGATTACAGAGAGATTTTACAAGAGAGTTTCTCACAATTGATCATTGGAAAATGACCCTCCATGCTCTTTAAATAGAGATCATGGACCAATCGAGTGTTAATCCATGGATCAATGGCCATTAAGATCAAAGAGAGTATGAAGCGTCGGATCACTCTATGTCGGGAACATATCGTGACCGTCGGATTTCCTAACTAAAAATGCATACTAAAGAAACACACTTTTACCTAACGACATATTAGACCAAGTAGATCTTAACTAACTCCTAAGTGTCTAAATATCCTAACACAGAAAGAAACACATTATTGATTGTGCACTTATGCTCTCCTAAATCTACATCCTTTCCTACCCCTACAAAGCAATATATTGTCGTCAGCGTCCAAAATTGCACCTGAGCTTGACCCCATAGTTGTACCAGTGCCAAGTAGAGAATCTATGGTTATAATTGTGCCTAAATCTATACCCATGGTTTTACTATCCCTACATGCATTCTTGATTCTCACCCTAGATAAGGTATGTTGTTCCACTCCAGTGGATCCAGTGGAGAAAAAAAATCCCATTATTGATAGTATGCTTCTACTCTCATAACTCTACATCTTTTACTTCCCTCGCAAATAGATCCAATGTTGTTTGGGTCTAGAACTCCACTTGAGCCCAACCCCATGGTTGTACTAGTGCCCAATAGAGTACCAGTGGTCATACCTGTTCTTAAATCCATACCCATGGTCATACCATCCCTACATGCATCCTTTTTCTCTCCCATGCATTTATGTAGCACCCAAATCTTTCATCTTTGTTGTTATTCATATCCATACGAGCATTCTTGCTTGTACTGTCTTTGTCAGCTCACATACCTATACCATTTCTAACCCTTTCATGTGCATCCATACCTCCAATGTTCATACCCCTACTCTCCTTACCCATTACTCTTAAAATCCTCATCATTTTGACCCTTTTTCTTCGTTGAGACCCTCCTCAAGTCCTTTCCACCTTCCTTAGAGAGTGAGTTTATCAAATGTGGAAGATGGAGCTCCCTTCCCTTCTGAATTCTTTTCTTTCCTTTGCGCTACACATTTCCCCTTCCCCTTCTCTTACCTTTTCCTACATATCCACTTTGCATTCTTTCCTCTACCCCGCATTACCTCTATGCATCCATCCATCCATCCACCTTGCCTTACCATCAATTTCATTAACACTGCTACCTCTGCATCCACTACTCCACTTCCCTTCTATTCTCATCCTCACCCTGTGAATCATCCACACCTATACAATCCCACATTCATAATGTAGAACACAGAGTGTAGAGGACTTCACGCCTCATTGCAGATGTTCCATGCTCTGTATTCCACATCAAGGACATAGATGTGAGACTTGAGTCTTGTCGAACAGGGTTGACAAAGAGAGGTAGTGTGGTAGTGGATGCCATATGATGAGACATATCAGTGGCATGCATACAAATGATTCTATTGTTCCTGAGTTTATACTTTAAGGCTGTAAAGTATACAATCAAGGCATCCGTAAATGTTTAAAGGAATAATTTGAGAATAAGAATTGAAAAGGAAGAGTGAAGCAGAATCAGTTTCTCAACTGTCTCTGTCTAGCTTCCTGTTGTTCTTGGATGCTAATATCTCTCTCAATATCAGCCCATGAACGTTCTAATTCGACCAGGTTAGTTGTTGTTTGTAGGATGGTATTAAATAGGTTCAAAGCAATACTGGTTTGATCTTGAAGGCCAAGTTCAATGTTGGGTTGTCTGCTACTTGGAACAGTTATGGAGGATAAGATTTTATTTAATCGTGAAAGAATTTAATCAAATGTTACTTCAAACTTTTAAGAGATGATAGTAAGAAAAACAATTTTGAAATTCAAAATATTAACATAAATACATTCGAGGTTGTTTCCTGGATTTGCAACAATTTTTGAATTATAAAATAACAAATAAGTACTGCAGAAAAATATGAGGCTTTAATCAAGAAAGAATCTCATATTTGTGACAGGTAATAAAGAAGGAAAACAAGGTTTCTAATGAAAAATTAAGTATTAAGGTTCAAATGATTAACAGGTCTTAAAATCACTGATAGCAATTTCAGAGGAAAAACTGTAAATAATTTGATATCCAAATCAATCTGAACTATATACGAGATGTTTGCAGGTAACTTCAAATTGATTCATTCATTAGAAAAACATTGAAATGAAAACACAATAAAATATAGTAAACTGGGTTGAAGAACACATAGCTACAAATTGGCAGGATTCAGAATCTCGTCTGTAATGTATATTATGATTGATTGGAAAACTGTTAATACAATCAGCTCTCTCAAAAAATCAAAAGCCCCTTCTCAGTCTTTTGAAAATACATTATACATCTTCATCAAAATTTTCTCGTTGGTGACTAACCAACTTCCTAATATTATGGTTACATACAAAAATAATGTCAACCGTTTACATTTTCTTTCTAATTTCTAATGATAAAAACATATAAAAAAGATGTTTTTACGCTTGCGTTGACGAAATTATTTTCTCCGCTTCAAGACACTGAACACACTTTCCCAAAAATTTCACAAAATTTCTGGGAGCATCTGGTATCTCATTTGCTTCAAACAAGAAAAATCTTTTTTGTAATTCAGGCAAACGATTTTCTATCATCTTCTCCGTGAACTTAATAGTTTGCAACTTTAGGTTCGGTGTCACCATCCATTTATTGATTTTTGTGATATTGATTAATTTAATTTTTGGAATCTCTATCTTCATTTCCTCCATCTCTTCTTTGAACCTTAGCTGGTGCTTGGAAATATTAATCTCACCTAATAATCCGGAACAGTCATCTGTTCCGATATTCAATGAATCTCTTTCTAAGAGATCATAAATTCCCTGGCAATCATCATTGACCTCTCTGGTTATTCTTTTATATTCGGCCAGGTTTGCTTCCCACAGTTTAAGTATTATGTCCCCTTTAACCTGTTCAGAAATGGATAATTTATGAATCCTTCCAACTTCTTCCTTTGTTGAGAAGGCTACTTCCTTTTGGAAAGTCGTACTAGCTGCTTTCGCATCCCTTTCCTTATGGAAAACATTCTCCAAAGATTTATTTTTTCTTGAAAATATTTCTGGACTACTTCCAAATTCAAAAACACTTTCTGTTGTTCTTCCTCTATTTTCAAATATATCCCCAATGCTTGTGTCCTAAAAATTTCAAGTTCTACTCCTTGATTAGTAATAGAAATAATTTTATCTTGTAAATGTTTATTTTCTTCTCCCAGATTTTGGACCCGTGCCTGTGTGACCTGTATTATCTGTTTTTCCTCCTCTAAGTCTTTATTCATTTTCTAAATTTCTTGCATATCTTTTAGTCTAGCTTGTTCTAGACCCTTTTGTATTCCCCAACTGATATTTCTCTCAGTTTCTTTTAATTTGTCCTGTAACTGAATTATTGTTTGGTCTTTTTGTTCGAGCATGCTTGTTAAACTGCCAACAAAATATATATTTGTTGATTCTATAGCACCCATCGTACCTGCTAGCTCTGTAGAAAATTATCCATCCTTAATCTTTTTTCCATCTAAAATGATCCTATGTTTTTTAATCATTCCCTCTCCTCTTGGGTGGATCTCCTGCTTCAAGATTGCTCTTCTCTTTTTACTGAAAAAATAATTTGATGGAGGGATTTCATCTCTTGAAATTGGCTCTAGATCATTGACATATAAATCTCCTTCATGGGGGGTTCCATAAGTTGACTGCAATGGAGTAAAGGAGGTGATAGGACTTACGAGCTCTGTTGATGTTGTTCCTCCTATTTTTTCTAGAACATCCTTAATGATTTCTGGAGTTGTTTCCAGCCCTTTTCCCCTCTCTGTCTCTGATTCTTTTGTTTGATAACCCTCTGTGTCTTGGGAAGGTATCTCAGTATTCTTCATCTTGCATTTGGTATTTGCTTTATCCTGTGTATTAGTTTCAAACCCTGGAGGGGGCCCTTCCTGTTCTGGTGGTGGGGCTGAAATTTCACCCTGCAAACGCTTGGGCAGGCAACTTCGCCTATGCCTATGAAAAGACGCAAATCTAGTCTGTGAGTCAGGTGGCATGGCCTGTACTTTGTTCAGTACTTCTTCATAGGATTTAACCTCCTTAAATACATCATCATAAATAGATGTTTCATGTTCATACGCCTTTAGATTACAATGTATGAAATGCCTACTTATTAATTGGTAGGGGTCATACATTTTGTGCTCAATATCTACTAATTTCACTTCTTCTAATGACTCAACCTCTACCTTAGAATGGCCTAAATTTAATAAAGAAAATTTCCCAATATGAACTGGGAAAGATGGCCATGACTTCTTCTGAGTTGCTTTTAATTCTAATCCAACACCGCCCTTTACTAACTGATGGGATACCTCCTTGCACACCAATCTGTCTGGTAGGAATTTAGGGAGCGTATGTGGGGGAATGGAACAACCGTAAACCCTAATGTAGGAAAAATTCTCCTCAATAAACCAATCGGCAATTGCTTTAAGATTTTCTGTGATTGCATCAGAAATGCAAGGGGGTTCGCATCCAAAAAATATTCTATCCATCAGAATTATAATAAAATGACAAACTTCATAAAATGAATCCTTAGCATTTTCTTCCCAAAGGGTCGAGTGATATTTATGAATGGGTTCTGGACAAGAAATGTTCCAACTCCAATTCATTAAAGGAAAAGGAGTCACATAATTGATTGCATCCATAATGTATGCAGACATATAAAAGGTTGTTGGTTGTCCCTTTGATTTTGTTTCTTTGTAGTTTAAGATTTCTTGTGTTAAGTTATCTGAAAGAATCTTATGCCAGTTAAAACCATTTCCTTCTAAAGCTTCTTCTAAAAAGTGCACTCAATCTGCATGAAAATGGCAGGGATCTTTTCTCCCGAAAAGTCTATATAACATTATGGCTACATATACCATGTATTCATTCAATGATGTTGTAGCATAAATCCCATGGGAATCAGCTCTAAACTTTGTTGGACACCTCGTACATTCTCTAATCATATTAGGATATGTCTGGTCTACCTCAATACATTCTTTTCTCTGAAACTCTACTAAAAAATCAGCATTAAAAGTATGTTTAGGATTTGACGAGAGTTTATACATTACTTGTATGTGTTCTGGACTCAATGAGTTGATGATATATCCTTGGTCATTTAAAATGCTTCTTATTGGGATATCAACCTTATCCAGAGCCCAGCTGATCATATCAGTGTATGCCACGAGCCTCGGGCACGTAGCGATCTTATGAAGCTCTGACTCAGCTATGTCCCAGCAATGATTTTCAGAATCAGGATGAGCATTCTCAAGCTCATACTTCGGTAATTTGGAGATTTGATTCCAAGATTTAATGGAGTCTATAGCGTGTGGAGTGGTGTTGGAGATGATATCTACTTCCTGTATGTCTTCATTCTTCTTCGGTGCCTTTTTGGGTGCCATGACTTATGCGTTTAATTGAAAACCTGTCACATAAAATGGATGAACGAGCTGAGATTAAAATGAAAACAAAGACATTTGAATGTTTATTTTGAATACATTTAAAAATGACAAGATTTGCATAGTTGTCACGAATTTAAGGTTATTAATGCGGAAGATATTTTTCCGAGATACGCATTTAATGTCCGTATTTAGGCGCCTACAGGTTTTTAAAGAAAATGAGACACTTACTTAATCGGAAAGCGAAACATGAATGAACACTTAAAGAATGATTACCATTAATCTTGTTTTTGAAAAAAGGTTAATTAGCGTTAATCATAGATTAAAGGTGAAAACTTCGCTTTTCGGGATTTTGGAAATCCTGATGTCGAGAGGTATGTCGTCGATGAAAAACGATTTCCGAAATTGCGAAATCGTGAAAGCGTGATGTTTTAATTAAGACTTAAAATGTTTTTAGCAAATTAATTAATTGAGATTAAATGTTTTCGGGATTTCGGGAATCATGATGTCGAGAAGTATGTTATCAATGAAATTCGATCTCCAAAATCACGAAATCGCGACGCCTTTCTTTTTAAACAGGACTTAACTCATCTTAATTATCTAACTAATCACGATTAAGGCAAAAAAAGAATTAGTTTGATTTAACGCGAACCGTGGATCGGGGTTTCGTGATTCGGGATTTCGGAAAACACGATGACATGAGATGTGATCTCACTGAACTGTGAATCCCGAAATCGCGACATGATTATCTTAACCCTTAACCTTTCTTATAAGAGAATTAATTAATCCGTGTTTTAATTAAGACTTCAATGTTTCGGGAAATTGGGTATCGAGATTTCACGATTCGATTTGCATCGAAAAATTTGTTTGTAGCAAACCCCGAATCCCGAAAATTTTTTAATCTTAATTTTAAAATCGTTAGTTTTAAAATTTAACACGTTTTAAATAATTTCAAATAAAAAGCGTCTGGAGTCTTACAATTTTTGTAATCCTTTTTCCCTTTTATTATCCGAATAATTAAAAACTTTAAGAAAAGGTATCATGTGCTTAGGATTAATAATGAAACTCGTTTTTTGTGAAAAGCCGAAACCCAAAAAATAAAAATTTAGGCCTTAGGGATAAAAATTTAAGAACTGTTTCAACATAGGCTCCAACTGGGGACCTCGTCTCCTTGTGGGGTGAGGAGAACATGTAGACTTAGTGCCTTCATTGGGTAAATGGTGTCAAGGGTTTATCACTGCTGAAATTGCTAATGGAGAGGAAAAAGAGGAAAAAGAGATTTTATTTCAACTTCTGAAAATCTTTTCGAAATTTCTTATTTGTTTTAAACTCAGTTGTAGTCATCTTCATAATATTCCCCTTCTCGTCTGAAATTAAGTTAGTATTAAGATGATTGAAACAATCTTAGGAAACTCAAAAGATTTTTGACTTTCGGCTTGCATCAATAGAAACAAAATTTATATTTTTTAAATGAGGAGCTCTATCTAGGCTTGGGATGAAGATCCAGTTTTGAAAAAACTGGTAACTAGAATAGAGTGATAGATAAGTATGACAACCTTACAGATACCTCAGATATTGCTTCACTGCCAACAGGCCTGTTCAGTACCCCGGTGAAGTTATCTGTCCCTTTTTTACTGAATTTACTTTCACCGCTTCGAGTCTTAATTATATATTTATACATCAGATATTGCTTCACTGCCAACGAGCCTATTCAGTACCCCGGTGAAGTTATCTGTTTCTTTTATATTAGACGAGGGAAATCATTTAAATGAATTTTCTTTCATCGTCTTTGGGACTAGATGGGGGAAATCATGTATGGATTTCCTTTCACCATCTATCTTATATTTATCTTATAAATACAAAGCGGGAGCAATCAGTGATACTTAAAATATCAGGGGTGGTTATCTATGTAAAAATTTACAATAGAGATTTGTCAACCAGTTTTGATTACTCTAGACCAATATTTTCTCAACTTTAAAAACACCTTAGTCTGTAGAGAAAAAGAGGAAGATTATTTTCAAGGGTTTTCTTTTGAGCAAGATTAAATCCTCAGACAAACTGTCAAGAAACCTAAGAGAGTCAGAATCAACCTAAACATAACCACTTTTAGTCAAAGAATAAGAACTATGAGGACTGGTCTTACTGATTTAGAACTATTTTTTCGATTTCAAAAGTTAAGACATAATCTCTCCTACTTCTATGGGAAAACCCAAAAAAGTGAAAGACAAAACTAAGGGTATAAAAGGAGATGTCCAACAATCTATAAGTCAGAAAACATAGGTTGTGAATTCAAAAATAACCCTTTGGACTCTTCTCTTAAATATTTTTACTTGAAATGCCTTTAAACTTGTTCTAAATGAAACCCTTAAGGTTTAAGTATTGAAAAACGATTTTTATTTACCTATCAGCTTTACGGGATAAGCAACACATTTTTTTTATTTTTTTATTTTTATTTTTTTTAAGAAAATGGACTTTGTCGTACCATTATCATTCTTCTTTTTTATTTTTTAAAATAACCGAAAGTACTATCTATCACCTATTTTTGGCAAATTAATCCTCTGAGTTCAAGCTGTCTGTTTGAATCCTGTAAACAAAACAATATTAAAAATATTAGTTTTTTTTTTTTGCGTAAAAACTTAACTAATTTTATTTTATTTTTATTTATTTACAAAATGAGAATAGACTTTCTAAAGAAAATTATGAAAATAAAAAAAAATAAAAACGGTAAATACAATGAAATTTTCTAGAAATTAATTATTCCATATAATGTTTTAAAAAATGCCCGTTGACAGGGGCATTCAGGATTTTACCATCCAAATTTTCAAGCAGAAATGAATTTTTTCCTTCAAGAGATGCTACCTTAAATGGTCCATACCAAATGTGATTGAATTTACCATTTTTTCCCGAATCCTCTTTTCGAGCATCCCATCTCAAAACCAGATCCCTGGGGAGAAAATTTATGTCATTGGATTTACGATCAAATAATACCTTCATGTCATCCTGGTACTTCTGCAACTTTTCATCCACTACCGCCCTATGTTGTTGAACTTCAATCAGCTGGTTTATCCTTCTTATGAGAGGATTTGGTTCTTCCTTCTCATCTTGCCATAGTTTCATTACAGGAAGTGCTAGGTTTATAGGAAACACTACATTTTTTCCATATACCATTTGGAAGGGAGAAGTTTCGATAGACTTTTTTGTGCCTATTCAATTTTCCCACAGAGCGTATTTTAAATGCAAATGCCAAGAATTTTTATTTTCGCTTAACACTTTCTTGATTATACTGATTAAGCTCTTGTTTGAAGATTCTGTCAGACCATTTCCTTGAGGATAGTATGTTGTGGAATGACCCAGCACAATTATTATATTTCTGGCAAAAGCTGACTATTGTCATGGACTTAAAAGCCCACGCATTGTCTGTGACTATCTTTCTGGGACAGCCGAACCTAGACAAAATATTTTCTTCTAAGAAGTCTATAACCACCAAATCAGTAGCCTTTATTGTTGGGATAGATTCCACCCATTTGGTGAAGTAGTTTGTAGCGGTCAGGATCCATCTGTGTTGAGCACTAGAATAAGGATTAATTTCACCTACGAAATCTAGTCCCCATTGTTGAAAAGGAGCTTATGTCTTGACTGGGACCAATGGCATTGTTGGTAGTTTATGTTTTCCTGCAAAAAATTCACAAGGGTTGCAAGCTCATACCTTAGCATTGACATATGGGAAACGTTTGGGCCAGTAATAACTAGCCCTCAGGATTTTATATGGCGTATCCCTCCAGGCGTGGTGTCCTCCACATACTCCTTCGTGAAATTGACCAATAACTTCTTTTGTTTCCGACTCGACCAAACAAACCAAGAGTAAGCCAAGCGGGTTTTTCCAATATAATCTTTTTTCGGAAATACAGTATTTGATTGCATGCAGCTTTAGCGTTCTAGCTTTGGATGGAGACAAGTCACTTGGACATTTCAATGTTAGTAAGCATGTTACTATGTCCTTGTACCAATTTGATGACACAAACTTCTCTTCGATTCGGCTTTCAGTTATTTGGTCCTCAATTTCATTCACGTCTACCCACTCTTCCTCCTCCTGAGAGTTGTTTATCCCAAGAGCTCTGAAATTGGATTTAGCTAAAATTTTAGCTAAGCCTTGACCCTTTACTAATTTTGTCGGTTTAACCTCCAAGTCGAACTCTTGAATTTTGGCAAGCCATCTTCCTCTTTTTCCATCATTGTCTGCTTGAACCAAAATATATTTTACAAAGCTAGTGGGTACATATGCAATCACCTTAGAATGTAAAACATAAGTTCTGAAATCTTTTAACGCTTTTATCATAGCATATGCTTGTTTTTCCATTATATTATATTTGAGTTCGGCATCTCAGATACTTTTGCTAAAGAAGGCTATCGGTTGCTCAAAACCTTCTTCGTTCTTCTGAAGGAGTATGGCGGCGAGTGTGTGTTCAGAGACAAATGAAAAAATTAGAAAATCTTTGAGATAATCGGGGCTTGCGAGTACCGACGCCTCACTTATAACCTTCTTGATATGGGCAAAGGATGCTTTAGCTTCTGCTGTCCATTTTACTTCACTGTTTTTCCTGAGCATATCTATAATCAATTTCACAATTTCAGCGAAGTTAGGAATAAATCTTCTCAAAAAAAATATTTTTCCTAAGAATCACTTAATTTCTTTCACATTCCTAGGAATAGCTATTGTATCTATAGCTTCTACTCTTTTAGGGTCAATTCTAATTCCATCTCGAGATACGATGTGACCCAACATCTTGCCTCCTTGCATAGAGAAATGAGACTTCTTAGGATTTAAGGATAGACCAAACCTGCGACATTTTTCAAATGTCTATTTGAGATGAATCAAATGGTTTTCATCCAATTTAGAAAAAATAGTAAGATCATCCAAATAGATGACCACAAATTTGTCTCGTTCGCCAACGAAAGAAATATCCATTGCACGTTGAAAATTAGCACTTGCATTCATCATTCCAAACAACATTTTATCGTACATAAATGTGCCCCAAGGAGTGGTAATTTTTTTTTTCTTTATCGAGATCACTAGCGGCAATTTGATTGTAACCTAAAAATCCGTCAATCATTGACATCCTATTAGCTCCTACT
>SNQJ01S0011671.1:81057-99560 GCA_010110895.2 Picea sitchensis | reverse complement strand
GGATAATTATCTTTGAGAGAATATTTATTAAGATTTTTGAAATTGACACACAATCTAATTTCCCTGTTTTTCTTTCTAACCGGGACCAGATTAGCTACCCAATCAGAATATCTGAGAGGTACAATTATCTTAGCATCAAGGAGTTTTTTGACTTCTCGTTCGATAACAGGTAATAAAAAGGGGTTAATTTGTCAGAGTTTTTATTTAAAAGGTTTGACACCAGGTTTGAGGGGTATCTTATGTTCGATCACAGAAGTGTCATATGTTTTCAATTCTTCATACGACCATGCGAAAACGTCTTTGTATTTTCTTAACAACTCTATGTATTTATTTTTATTTTATGTTGATAGATATTTGGATAGTTTAACCATTCAAGGATTTTCTTTAGTTCCTATATTACAATCTTCAACCTCCTCTAGTTGGGGTTGTGGGGTGGTTTTTGAAGGGATATCATCTTGATTAAATAGTCTTTCCAAAGGGATTAGACCCTTGGGAATCTGGTTGTTCTTGAGAATGATCATTCGGTGATTTGAAATTTTATCGTGAAACTCTTTAGAGTCCTCCCACTCTTGCATGATCCAAATGGGATCATTTTGATTTTCTTGATCGGTATGCATTTCTGCAAATTCATCTAATGATTCTAGAAACTTTCGAAGCTTCTCATTGTCTTCAAAGACCTGCCAATTCTGTATGTTATTTGGTATTGAAGGGTGATGTCTCATTTGTATGTGATACTTTAATTTAAAAGTAGTTGCAGGTGTGAAAGTTGATGCAGCTTTGGCTAAAGCATCAACCTATTGATTTTCAGACCTTGGGACAAAATGAAAATTCACATAGGAGAAGAAGCTCTCGATTAAATACCAGACACAATTCCTATAGGACTGTAATCTAGGATGCTTGGCCTGGTACTGCTGATTCACCTATTTTATAATTAACTCGGCATCACCAAAGACTTCGAGTTTCTTAATTTTCATCCTCCTAACAGCTTCTAATCCTAGCACTAAAGCTTCATACTCACATACATTTTTGTACAATCCACATTCCATTGAAGCCTATATGAAAAAGGAATTAAAAATTGATCATCAGGAGCCACAAGGAGTGATCTTGCTCCGGCTCCAAGGAAAGATGAGGCACCATCAAAATACATTTTCCATACACCAGTGTTATATACATTTTTCTCTATTTCTTTTTTTTGAATTTTTTCTTCTATACAATTATCGTCTATATCTACTTCAAAATCATTATCAATAGATAATATACAATTTCCTAAGTCTTGGTCGGCAATATAAACTGGATGATTGTTTGGGTTATGTGGATCACCTACAGTAAATGCTAGCCTAGTCTCTCTGTAAAGATGCATGTATTGTCCTCCGAAAACTGGAATTGTAGCGTATGTCATATCCAGTTGGAGAGACCCTCCAAGCTTAGCACCCCATGACCTAGATAATAGCATACCATACTTTGGGGGGATGTCAGGGACCACTACATTCATAAGAATACTTTTAGCAGGTATTTGGGCCAAACCTACCACTAGGTCTTTAATCATACCTATGCATTTGACTTTCCTCGAATCGAAAGAATATAAGTCCCCATAGGGCCTTGTGATTTCAAGACCAAGATTTTCCATAATTTCCTTTGGCATCACATTGTGGGAAGCTCTAGAATCCAACATACAGTTATGAAGAAGGTGGTCAAACAGGGTTAACGTAATATAAAAGGGGGTCACGGTGTCTCTCGCACCTTCGAAGTGTGGAACAAAGACTATGTTTGGTTTATCATCTTCTAAGTTGATGACATCGTCTTGACTTTCATCTTTGGAAAAGTTAATCATCTTGGCGATTTGTTTTCTGTATATGGGATTTTTAGCTAATTCAACAAGGGAAATAGGAATTTTTATTTTATTTATTTCGTTTTCCAAATTAAAATTTCCTAGGGCCTTGTCGTTTTCTATGTTCGGGGCTTCTATTCCTTTCTTTTCAACTTTTTAGTGTGATGTGGACTTGTTTTCATTTATAGGAGCTTGTGTCTTCACAGGGAGTGTTTCAACTAGTTCTGACTGGATAGGTTTTGTATCATCTGTGTTTTTTTTTGCAGGCTATTTATCAACAACTTTTGGAGTTGCCTCATCGGTTTCGCTTCTTGGAAAAATCTTTTTTGCTAGAACATTTGGGAGACTTTTGTTCCTTGGTCTTAAATTATATTTTCCCTGTAGTTCAGCTATGATATCATCGGTGATATCTTGATATGTGAAATCTTCAGACATATTATTGCTAACATGGTCTTCTGATGTAATTTCTTTATTTAAAGATGCTTTGTAATCATGTCTCGATAAATAAGGTGATTTATTATCGTCACCAAGACTATTAATATCTTCATCGATTTCTTCAAAATCTCCTAGATCTTCCTCTCCAATGAAGTTTTCACTTTTGAAGGGTGTTGGAATTTTTTGATCTTCATTTTTAATTATTTTCTGTGGTTCCTAAGGATCAGGATTTCTTCTAAAATCTTTCCTGGGGAAATGATCCCTTTTCGATTTCTCTAGTTCCATTTTTGAGATCTTGTTTGAAAGTTCTCTAATTACCCTAGCCATTTCGTCTATTCTATCTCCCGAGGATTTCCCCGATCCTGAAGGTCCACCTTGTTCTTTGAACTTCCTATTTTCTTTGTTTCGAGTTTCAGTCTTTGCTTTTAATTTCCCCGATGCCATCATGTTTGATTCAATCTCAAGTGCATCATCCTACATTTTCGTGAGATATGTTGATCTCCTTTCTCTCAATAATAAGGCGAAGTCGGGATCAAAAGCGCCAACAAAAGTCACTTTTGTTGTGGGTTGTGAAGGTTTAACCTCAACTGGGATTTTATTATACAACTTGTTGAACCTTTGCATGAATTCTAGAACTGATTCAGAGTTTTTCTTTCTAAGGGATCCAAATTAAATCAAGTAGTAGAGGTGGTCCTTCCTCTCTCCCCATTGTCTAATAAAAGTTCTTTCAATTTCTTCATAAGATCTTAAAGATCCAGCTGCTAAGGATTGAAACCAGGTCCTCACCTGTCCTTCAAAAGTTTGAATGAGGAGTCTAGAATAGACATCTTCGTGTTCTATTCCGAGGATGTCAGCAAATTGATCAAAAAAGTTTATATGTTCTTGGGCAGTCAGATCCCCTTCCCCTGTAAATTTTGGAAGACTTTTCATATAATTCTCAGGGATATCATGAAGAGGAACGGGAAGAACAAGGGGAGCATATCTAGCAGCTACTTTAGCGAAGATTCCAGGAAGCGGTACTTGACCACCTCCAGGGGCACCACCTCCAGCTCCAGCACCTCTTTGTGCAGCCATGGTTAGATTTGAGGCTAAAGCTCGGAATGTGTGAGGAGAAGATTCTCAGAAATCTGGGGAGGAAACTTCAGGAAATGAGAACGTATCGTATGAGAGGGGAAGTGAAAGAGATCTTGTCAAAGTGAACCATATCGATGGCCAAGGGTCAAATAGAAAGCAATGGGAGGCAGCAAAGAACCCTACCCAAGCACTAGACATCCCTAATAAGTCATATATCTATACTAACATAGGGGTTTCTGAAACGTTTAACTGCGTAAAGCCAGGCTGACATATAGTATATGTGGGTAAAAAGACTTGTTTAAGTGATTTTCATGATTTAAAAAAAATTTCCGGATCGGAGACTGACGAGGTTTGCTTGCTATCTGGGTTTTTTCTGGTGTTCTTTCGGCTAATAGCCAGTTTATTTATCGTGGAGTCGCCAAGTGAAAAAATATTAGTAGTCTTAGAAGGTTTTCTATCCTTGTTCACTATCAAAAACAAAAAATGTCAATGTCGTTCTTCCCAGGGAAAAGATTCGTTTCTTCGTTCCTCTGCAACGACACCAAAAAGATGTTGTTCCTAAGTTTATACTTTAAGGATGTAAAGTATACCATCAAGGCATCCGTAAATGTTTAAAGGAATAATTTGAGAATAAGAATTGAAAAGGAAGAGTGAAGCAGAATCAGTTTCTCAATTGTCTCTGTCTAGCTTCCTGTTGTTCTTGGATGCTAATATCTCTCTCAATAGCAGCCCATGAACGTTCTAATTCGACCCGGTTAGTTGTTGTTTGTAGGATGGTATTAAATAGGTTCAAAGCAATACTGGTTTGATCTTGAAGGTTAGGTTCAATGTTGGGTTGTCTGCTACTTGGAACAGTCATGGAGGATAAGATTTTATTTAATCGTGAAAGAATTTAATCAAATGTTACTTCAAACTTTTAAGAGATGAGAATAAGAAAAACAATTTTGAAATTCAAAAAATTAACATAAATACATTCGAGGTCGTTTCCTGGATTTGCAACAATTTTTGAATTATAAAATAACAAAGAAGTACTACAGAAAAATATGAGGCTTTAATCAAGAAAGAATCTCATATTTGTGACAGGTAATAAAGAAGGAAAACGAGGTTTCTAATGAAAAATTAAGTATTAAGGTTCAAATGATTAACAGGTCTTAAAATCACTGATAGCAATTTCAGAGGAAAAACTGTAAATAATTTGATATCCAAATCAATCTGAACTATATACGATATGTTTGCAGGTAACTTCAAATTGATTTATTCATTAGAAAAACATTGAAACGAAAACACAATAAAATATAGTAAACTGGGTTGAAGAACACATAGCTACAAATTGGCAGGATTCAGAATCTCGCCTGTAATGTATATTATGATGGATTGGAAAGCTTTTAATACAATCGGCTCTCTCCAAAAATCAAAAGCCCCTTCTCAGTCTTTTGAAAATACATTTATACATCTTCATCAAAATTTTCTCATTGGTGACTAACCAACTTCCTGATATTACGGTTACATATAAAAATAATGTCAACCGTTTACATTTTATTTCTAATTTCTAATGATAAAAACATTTAAAAAAGATGTTTTTACACTTAGATTGATGAACTTCCTTTCTCCACTTCAAGACACTGAACACACTTTCCCAAAAATTTCACAAAATTTCTGGGAGCATCTGGTATCTCATTTGCTTCAAACAAGAAAAATATTTTTTGTAATTCAGGCAGACGATTTTCTATCATCTTCTCCGTGAACTTAATAGTTTGCTACTTTAGGTTTGGCATCACCATCCATTTATTGATTTATGTGATATTGATTAATTTAATTTTTGGAATCTCTATCTTCATTTCCTCGATATCTTCTTTGAACCTTAGCTGGTGCTTGGCAATATTAATCTCGCCTAATAATCCAGAACAATCATCTGTTCCGATATTCAATGAAGCTCTTTTTAAGAGATCATAAATTCCCTGGCAATCATCATTGACCTCTCTGGTTATTCTTTTATATTCGGTCAGGTTTTCTTCCCACAGTTTAAGTATTATGTCCCCTTTAACCTGTTCAGAAATGGATAATTTATGAATCCTTCCAACTTCTTCCTTTTTTGAGAAGGCTACTGCCTTTTGGAAAGTCGTTCTAGCTGCTTTCGCCTCTGTTTCCTTCTGGAAAACATTCTCCAAAGATTTATTTGTTTCTTGAAAATAATTCTGGACTACTTCCAGATTCAAAAACACTTTCTATTGTTCTTCCTCTATTTTCAAATATATCCCCAATGCTTGTGTCATGAAAATTTCAAGTTCTACTACTTGATTAATAATAGAAATAATTTTATCTTGTAAATGTTTATTTTCTTCTCCCAGATTTTGGACCTGTGCTTGTGTGACCGATATTATCTGTTTTTCCTCCTCTAAGTCTTTATTCATTTTCTGAATTTCTTGCATATCTTTTAATCTAGCTTGTTCTAGACCCTTTTGTATTCTCCAACTGATATTTCTCTCAGTTTCTTTTAATTTGTTCTATAACTGAATTATTGTTTGGTCTTTTTGTTCGAGCATGATTGTTAATCTGCCAACAGAATATATATTTGCTAATGCTATAGCACCCATCGTACCTGCTAGATCCGTAGCAAATTCTCCATCCTTAAGCTTTTTTCCATCTAAAATGACCCTATGTTTTTTAATCATTCCCTCTCCTCTTGGGTGGATCTCCTACTTCAAGATTGCTCTTCTCTTTTTACTAAAAAAATAATTTGATAGAGGGATTTCATCTCTTGAAATTGGCTCTAGATCACTGACATATAAATCTCCTTCATGGGTGTTTCCATAAGTTGATTGCAATGGAGTTAAGGAGGTGATAAGACTACCAAGATCTGTTGATGTTGTTCCTCCTATTTTTTCTGGAACATCCTTAATGATTTCTGGAGTTGTTTCCAGCTCTTTTCCCCTCTCTGTCTCTGATTCGTTTGTTTGAGAACCCTCTGTGTCTTGGGAAGGTATCTCAGTATTCTTCATCTTGCCTTTGGTATTTGCTTCATCCTGTGTATTAGTTTCAAACCCTGGAGGGGGCCCTTCTTGTTCTAGTGGTGGGGTTGAAATTTCACCATGAAAACTCTTGGGCAGGCAACTTCGCCTATGGCTCTGAAAAGATGCAAATCCATTCTGTGAGTCAGGTGGCATGGCCTGTACTTTGTTCAATACTTCTTCATAGGATTTAACCTCCTTAAATACATCATCATAAATAGATGTTTCATGTTCATACGTCTTTAGATTACAATGTATGAAATGCCTACTTATTACTTGGTAGGGGTCATACTTTCTGTGCTCAATATCTACTAATTTCACTTCTTCTAATGACTCGGCCTCTACCTTAGAATGGCCTAAATTTAATAAAGAAAATTTCCCAATATGAACAGGGAAAGATGGCCATGACTTCTTCTGAGCTTCTTTTAATTCTAATCCAACACTTCCCTTTACTAACTGATGGGCTACCTCCCTGCACACCAATCTGTCTAGTAGGAATTTAGGGAGTGCATGTGGGGGAATGGAACAACCGCAAACGCTAATGTAAGAAAAATTCTCCTCAATAAACCAGTCAGCAACTGCTTTAAGATTTTTTGTGATTGCATCATAAATGCGAGGGGGTTCGCATCCAAAAAATATTCTATGCATCGGAATTATAATAAAATGACAAACTTCATAAAATGCATCCTTAGAATTTTCTTCCCAAAGGGTCGAGTGATATTTATGAATGGGTTCTGGACAAGAAATGTTCCAACTGCAATTCATTAATGGAAAAGGAGTCACATAACATATTGCATCCATAATGTATGCAGACATATAAAAGGTTGTTGGTTGTCCCTTTGATTTTGCTGCTTTGTAGTTTAAGATTTCTTGTGTTAGGTTATCTGACAGAATCTTATGCCATTGAAAACCATTTCCTTCTGAAGCTCCTTCTAAAAAGGGCACCCAATCTGCATGAAAATGGCAGGGATCTTTTCTCCCGAAAATTCTACATAACATTATGGCTACATATACCATGTATTCATTCAATGATGTTGTAGCATAAATCCCATGGGAATCAACTCTAAACTTTGTTGGACACCTCGCCCATTCTCTAATCATATCAGGATATGTCTAGTCTGCCTCAATACATTCTTTTCTCTGAAACTCTGCTAAAAATTAAGCATTCAAAGTATGTTTAGGATTTAGCGAGAGTTTATACATTACTTGTATGTGCTCTGGCCTGAATGAGCCGATGATAGATCCTTGGTCGTTTAAAATTCTCCTTGTTGGGATATCAACCTTATCCAGAGCCCAGCTGATCATATCAGTGTATGCCACGAGCCTTAGGCGCGCAACGATATTATGAAGCTCTGACTCAACTATGTCCCAGCAATGATTTTCAGAATCAGGATGAGCATTCTCAAGCTCATACTCCAGAAATTCAAAGATTTGAGTCCAAGATTTAATGTAGTCTATAGCGTGTGGAGTGGTGTCGGAGATGATATCTCCTTCCTGTATGTATTCGTTCTTCTTCGGTACCTTTTTGGGTGCCATGACTTCTGTGTTTAATTGAAAACCTGTCACACAAAATGGATGAACGAGCTCATCTTACAATGAAAACATAGACATTTGAATGTTTATTTTGAATACATTTAAAAATGACAAGATTTATACAGTTGTCACGAATTTAAGGTTGTTAATGCAGAAGATATTTTTTCGAGATACGCATTTAATGTCCATATTTAGGTGCCTTCATGTTTTTAAAGAAAATGAGACACTTACTTAATCGAAAAGCAAAACATGAATGAACACTTAAAGAATGATTACCATTAATCCTATTTTTGAAAAAAGGTTAATTAGTGCTAATCATATATTAAAGCTGAAAACTTCGCTTTTTGAGATTTCAAAAATCCTGATGTCGAGAGGTATGTCGTCGATGAAAAACGATTTTCGAAATTGTGAAATCGTGAAAGCGTGATGTTTTAATTAAGACTTAAAATGTTTTTAGCAAATTAATTAATTGAGATTAAATGTTTTCAGGATTTCGGGGATCATGATGTCGAGAAGTATGTTATCAATGAAATCCGATCTCCGAAATCGTGAAATCGTGACGACTTTCTTTTTAAACAGGACTTAACTCATCTTAATTAACTAACTGATCACGATTAAGTCGAAAACATAATTAGTTTGATTTAACGCGAACTGTGGATCAGAGTTTCGTGATTCGGGATTTCGGAAAACATGATGATAGGAGATGTGATCTCACTGAACCGCGAATCCCGAAATCGCGACATGATTATCTTAACCCTTAACCTTTCTTATAAGAGAATTAATTAATCTGTGTTTTAATTAAGACTTCAACATCTTGGGAAATTGGGGATCGGGATTTCGTGATTCAATTTGCATCGAAAATTTTGTTTGTAGCAAACCCCGAATCCCAAAAAAATTTTAAGCTTAATTTTAAAATCGTTAGTTTTAAAATTTAACACGTTTTAAATAATTTCAAATAAAAAGCGTCGGGAATCTTATAATTTTTGTAAGCCTTTTTCCCTTTTATTATTCAAATAATTAAAAAATTTAAGAAAAGGTATCGTGTGCTTAGGATTGATAACAAAACTCGTGTTTTGTGAAAAGCCAAAACCTAAAAAATAAAAATTTAGGCCTTAGGGATAAAAATTTAAGAACTGTTTCAACAAATTCCATGTTTCATGACATACAAGTGACACATTGTAGGTAGAGCATAATGATGTCCAATAGTAGAGTGCCCCATGGTCTTGGGTGGATAGGCAGAAGGGTTCTTTGCTTCGAACACCAATGGGGCACAATTACCATCAAGGACTTGAATCAACGAATATTCAGAGTTCGTCTCTATTTTAAAGTGTAGTTGGTTTTCATTGGGGCTTATAAACATCGGATTATTTTTCTCCCTTAACATATGGTATAAATAATCAAAGGGAAATCTGATGTTGTGGTCATTGGGCATGAATCTAACAACAACTGTAGCATAGCCTTCAACATGTGATATCTTGTGTTATGATTGCCCATTTTAAGCATGTGAGGATCATTGGAAAGATATGAATACTAAGAATTCGATGAAGAGGATATCCATGTCAACTTTATCCAATCACAATGTGCCACATGTCCATAAGATGAAAGGTTTAAGTAAAAACCTAGTTTGATGCATTCTCTTCATTGCTCATTTTAAGGATTAAGGATTGTTTGGAGAACACATGCAAATGACATATGCTCCTCATTGCTCATTTCAAGGATTAAGGATTGTTTGGAGAACGCATGGAAATGACATATGCAATTAATGGAGATTATGGAGTTGTCTGGGAGATCATGTAGTATCAATACTAAACATGAATGGTCATTTGTGCCTATGGCCAATAATTAAGGAAAGATTAAAATAATGAAGAATGCCCATGAATTGAGGGAAAAATCCATCACATAGGAAAGTATAAAAATGAAAAGCATTGGTTTTATGGTAGAGGAAGATGTTTTTCATTCTCAACAATGGAAATCCAGAAGTGAAAATCAATGTTGACCATGTGAAATAAGCTCTTGGTAATGCACTTTGCTATGTTGTAGGATAAAATAATGGTTTTAATTGTAACGGATCGATCCTCTTTAACATGGTGAAAGATAATAAATCTTTTAATAATCTATTTAAGTGAGGAAGATGATCAAAGTGTTGGACCCAAGCTTAATGTATTATCTTTGGAGGATAGCGAGGAACCATGTAATATTGGTTGTGCCTTCACCTCTCTTCTCATTCTGTAAATCAGATTCATGTATAAATGTGACAATCTGAAGTTAAAAGTAAAGTTTTCTTCTCATCTTTCATGTGTTATTTTTATTTCCTTGATAGTATGAGATGAATAAAGGATAACATTATGGATTTTCTAAGATTCATGTATAAATGTGGCAATCTGAAGTTAAAAGTAAAGTTTTCTTCTCATCTTGATGTGTGTTATTTCCTTGATAGTATGAGATGAATAAAGGCTAACATTATGGATTTTCTAACTTTTACTTTGGTAAATTGGAATGTGTTATAGAGTTCTGAAGTTAAAAGTAAAGTTTTCTTCTCATCTTTAATGTGTTATTTCCTTGATAGTATGAGATGAATAAAGGCTAACATTATGGATTTTCTAACCTTTACTTTGGTAAATTGGAATGTGTTAGAGAGTGTTGTGGTCATATCATTCTACACTTGAAGATTTGGTTTATGATCCCTTGGATGGATTTGGTTTATTGCTTTATTTGTGAATGGATGATCGTATAAGAGAGGCTATTATGCTAATAAGAATGCCTTCTTCATTACTTTGTATTGAATATCATTAATCTACTTAAAAAGATCCATACCTGACTTTGTTAAGCTTCTTCACCTTTCATTTTTAGTTTACTGTGTTGCATAAAGACTCCATTTCCCATTTGGTAGGCACTATTTTTCTCGATCCAACTTGTTATTCAAAAATAAACTTGGAACATTTTATGTTTATTGATTTTTCATTCTCTTTGAGCTTAAAACCAAGATTGGAGACAACATTTAGGGAATCCACCCTTATGCTAGAAAAGAACCAACTTAAAGGGAGATGAGCATTGTTGTAATGATAGTGGGGAATGTCCTAGATGGCATCAGAGCTACCCTGATTTGTGTCAAGGACTTAATGTCAGAGCTACCCTGATCGGTGTCAAGGACTTCATGTTTTATAGCATAGTTTTGGGAGCTAACACACTTCATTGTGCGTTCTGAATTAAATATCCTTTCCTTGTATGTTGTCTCCATTATCTTTCTATCTTTCTTAGTGATTGGCTATATTCATGGCGAGTTTGACTCGGGAAACCTCACACTAGCATTTGGTCCCACTTTTTAGTCGTTAGTGCATTTGGTCCCACTTTTTAGTCGTTAGTGTAAAAGGTCGAGTGTGGTGGCTCCAAATTCTTCGAAGGTCCCTGTGAGTCAGTAACTTGAAACATTGTGATCGCAAAACTTGGTCATAAAGCATGAGATTAAAAGTTTGAATGTGGTCTCATAATCACTAGAGACTTTGAATGCCTGAGAAAAAGACTTTGAAGTGCTACCTAGAATTTGTCACCCATTGGTTCTTGGAACAAAAGGGATTATGGATGATGGTAATAATGTAAGGTTTGTGGAGGCGTGCTAAAGATACAATATTAAGCCAAAAATAACATGCTTGAATTTAGTTCAAGAGGGATGTGTGTGACTGCCAAGTGCAAAATAACGTAAGTAAAAGTGTCAAGGGATCATTAGATGGTATTTTGTCACCGAAAGAGTAGTGCTATATTGATTTCTCCAAGATAGTTAGTTGCTTAGAAATGGTAAGTATAGACAGGGGTAGGACTCTGAAAAATCGGATATCAAGGATAAGTGGTGCCAAAAGAATTTTGATTAGTTGTCAAAACAACACATGAAAAAGTATGAAATCTTGGTTGGGTTTTAATCAATTTATTGTAATAAAATTTTGCAAAGGATGGTGAATCCAAGACCATTTTATGGAAATTATTAGCATAACTATAGAATCCATTTTTATAATCTCACTTCACATACAATTGATTAATGATATTTTAGAACATATTATTTGCAAATATTATTATATGTACGCACAATACCAAAGATAGATACAAATATATGACATTTTTAATCGTGCTTCATGTGTACTTCGAACATGCATTTAACACCAACATGATTCGATGAATTAAAGCCATATTTGAGAATAGTTATCAACAAATGTTTTGTTAAATGATGTGCCATCTACAATAATAATACTAATTAAATCGCAATAATGTTTTTTATTCCAACTTCGCTTCCATCTCCTACCGCATGTAAATGATATGAAAATTTTGAATTCTAATCCTTTTAATTGCATTCAATGAAAATTTCAAATTTGATTATCCATTCCTTTTACTCTCATCCCAAGGTGAGCGAGTGAATATATATTTAGTTCATTCACCCGATGTGATGTCCATTATAAGTGGGACCCCATATTTACATAATTACAGTTATAGGCATATCCCTATTGGAATTGTATGTCCATTAACCAATAGGTCAGGAATGAAAATGATTATTATGGTCAGGAATGAAAATGAAAATGAGATTTAATCTTCATAACTTCACATTAATGAATGTATCCGTTTACCTGTTTACTTTTTCACATTTACTTTATAAGATTAATAAATTACTAAACCAACTTTTCAAGTGCCACTAAGTATATTTATACAAATACAACAAAGATTTTACTTAACTTTTAACATTTACATCTTAATTAACTTTTTACATTTTGAAATAATTTGGTAAGTATGGTTAGTGGACAAATATAGTTCTACCTTTTTACTATTACCTTTTTACATATTCTTACACCTAGTTTGTGCTTACATTTCATGATTGGAAGTGGCAAGGAGTGGAAAAAAGTAGCTTAAACGTTTTACATATGTTGTGAAATAATTAGGACTTGGTGTCTGTTACTTTCAGGATGTGGCATGTGGTTACATTATCAAACTTGGCATGGCGAGGAGTGCAAAAAAATACCTTTTAAGTTTTTACATTTATTTCAACTATGAAATAATTAGGCCATGTCTGTCTGTGGTAACGTTGGAGAGGAGTGGGAAAAAATGATTTGTGTGGAGATTTTGATGACCTGAAAGGAAGGGGGAATGGGAACAAATAGGGCATACGAGTGGTGAGGAGATGTTCTTGTTGCACATCAAGAAGAGGATGTTGATCATGAGAGGAGAGTGTCATCACTTCTTGTAAGAGTGCAAAAAATCCATTCATGTATGCACATACTAATTATTTATATGTTGATATGTGTTTTGTTTTCTTTGGAATTAATGTGCTTCTTAGTGCATTCAACTTTAATAGATATAAGTCATCCTGCACCCTCCCTCATGGTTCACTTTAGTTATAATTTCCCATGTCTTTTAATTTGACTTGTGCAATACCTCGTGAATTTCCAGTTCATTCATTCATACATCAAATTGCCTATTTTTTTATTTTTCCTATGCCCTCTCATGAATTTCCAGTTTATTCATTCATACACCATCCACCAAAAATAGATCAACATGCTTCATCTATATAGGAATATGCACATTTCCCCATTGGTTTATGACACACAAAAAGATGCCAAAATGAGCTCAGTGACCATTTGTCCAGAAGGAGAACATGTTTTGGCTTTATGCGAGCAACCCATTGATTTCCATTTTTTCAACCTCGAAGCTATTACTTGGAAGAAACAAGGTGAGTGTTCGACCAAGCCCGAGATAGTGCATGGATGAGATAGATTACCCACAAGAACCAGGGGGCTGAGTAATATAGCCAACATGGAGAACCAACAATATTGATATGAGCAGTTCATTTCCCATAGCCCCCATTTATCATTGCATTGGAATCTGTCTGGGAGGGGCATGCATAGAACAAATCAAAGCAAAGCCTACATCGACAACAAGTGTAGAGAGAGATCGATGTACAATAATCCTGAACTTCCTACATTTTGGTCTACTCTTGTGGCGATTCACCAGCTTGATTCCAAGCCACCTGTAAGACCTATACCTGTACTGAGACCATGGATTCAATATCCATTTGTTACATTTATGCTAATCGGTTTATAGGAAAGAGAATATAATCCAAGATGGAAAGGTTAAGGGTCTGAACCAAAAGTTTAGTCTTGTTCCAGAACCCTAAGAAAATATTAGAATACTAAGGATGTTACGAAACCCTAAGAAAATTTTAGAATACTAGGGATGTTTATAGAAGAAAATCTTCACAATTTATATGACAATGAAAATTTTTGGCTACTTTTGGTCAACCTATCCCAATTATTATTTTCATTTTGTGAGATACAAATTGCATGTGTCTTTTAATTTGGCATGCGCCCTCCCTCATGCCCACACAAATCCTAATCCAACCGCCACAATTCATATTTTTATTAAACTTGAATCTTTTTTTTATTATTAATTATTAAACTTGATTTTTATTAATAATTATATGGATGCATGCAAAAAACCAAATCAAAACAAAGGCCCCATCAACAACATGTGGAGAGATAGCTCACTGTACAATAAACGTGAACTTCCTACATTTTGGTCGGGGATTCACTCGGTTGATTCCAAGCCACTTGTAACACCTATGCCCTGTAACGAGACGGTGGCTTCAAAATCCATTTATTATAGTTTTGCTAATAAGTTTATAGGAAAGAGTGTATCATCCTAGATGGACAAGTTAAAGGTTTGAACCATGAGTTTATCTTACTCTAACAAAATTTTAGGGTAAGATAAACTCACAGTTCACCCTAAAGACACAAATTACTTGTGTCTTTAAATTCGGTCTTCACCCTCCCGCATGGTCCACACGAATCCTAATCCAAGTGTGACAATTCATATATTTTTATTAAACTCGAACCCTTTCCATGATGATAAATTTTCCCTGAAGCAATCCTTGGACGGAAGGGACATTATGCCATCATATAAAATAGCATAATGAGAACTTTGGTCTTCCCCATTCCTCTCATATGGAAAGGTGCTTCTCACATAATTAACATGTTAAGCATCCTTATGTGTTGATCGGTCAAGCATTATTCGTCTCTATAGAAATTGAGGGTGATACCAAACACTATGTTCCATGAAATATAGGTGAGCGATGCTAAAATTGAACCTAAGGTGAGCTTACTTGTTTGTTTAAATGATGTTTATGTCTCACAATATGCAGAAATATGAAAAACTATTTGCCATATTGTCATTGCAAATGGGTTGAATAGAACAAGGTTTTATTCATTTGAGATGTGTCAACTATGATTAATGTTAGGTGAGCGATGCTAAAATTGAACCTGAGGTGAGCTTACTTGTTTGTTTAAATGATGTTTATGTCTCACAATATGCAGAAATATGAACAACTATTTGCCATATTGTCATTGCAAATGGGTTGAATAGAACAAGGTTTTATTCATTTGAGATGTGTCAACTGTGATTAATGTCAGGTGAGCGATGCTAAAATTGAACCTGAGGTGAGCTTACTTGTTTGTTTAAATGATGTTTATGTCTCACAATATGCAGAAATATGAACAACTATTTGCCATATTGTCATTGCAAATGGGTTGAATAGAACAAGGTTTTATTCATTTGAGATGTGTCAACTATGATTAATGTCTCAATATTTGGTCATTTTATGCATTGACTTGAGGTTAAGGCATACTTATTTTAAATGACATCAAGTTGGATGCAATTTGAAATGTAAAACATCTTAACATTTTATCTATAAATGATTTTGGGTTTAAGTGTCTTTTCAAATTTATAAATTTGAATTATTTTTGGTTAAAGTATTTGGTTAGAGTTTAATTATTAATGTTACATTTATATTAATTAATGGTACATTAATGTATCATTAATGTTACAATAATGTTAATAAATTTAATTATATTGCATTAATGATGCTACGTTAAAGCTAATAATGTTGCATTAATAACGATACCTTAATAATGTTATACTAATGTTACATGAATATAAAGTAAATAATGTTACAACAATGTTACATAAATATAATGTTAATTGATATTGATAAAACAATAAATATAATGGTTGAGGAAATAGTGATGCATGAACATCTTTTACATTTTATTTATTTTCGTCAGTTTGTAATATTTTCTAGAGGTTTCTAGGGGTATCTTGTTTTGGCATGTAATGTAACAAATTAGCTCATTTAGGATATTGTTAAGTAATTTAGGGACATGTTTTCAGTTAATATTTTTGAGGATATGAATCCATCTTGCTTGTAATATTTTCTAGAGGTTTCTAGGGTTATCTTGTTTTGGCATGTAATGTAACAAATTAACTCATTTGGAATATTGTTGAGTAATTTAGGGACATGTTTTCGGTTAATATTTTTGAGGATATGAATCCATCCTTTTGGGGATTTGATCAATTCCTCTCCATAATTGTTTGTAAACATAATAAAACTCTCGGGGAGAACAATAATGCAATAGGGGGTAGAATAGGGAAAGTGTGGAGTGAAGTGAGTTGTCTGTTGAGTAGAACTTAGAGAGAAAGATTGTATTTCTGGTTCATTAATAGAACATCGAGATTATGTTGTGTGTATCATTATGATTTTTCTCTCAATCTGTGTAATCATTTAATTTATGTCACTAGAAGCACAATTTCTCAGAAATTGATGAGTTGTGGATCAGATATACTGATTTTTTATCACACCCATTCTTCCTCTCTCTCTCTCTCTCTCTCTCTCTCTCTCAGCTATATCGATGTCTCCCATCTATCACTATATTTATAATCTAATATATTACCATTAGCTTTGCATGAAAACATCTACGACTCTTACAACAACAGAAATACTCTATGTAAGAGGCTCTATATATACGATGTATTCTCTTTCCCGATGGAATTACCCGTAATAGACTTTAGGCTTTCTTCCTAGTTCGCGTAGGATTTCTTCCTTGAATAAACCCCATATTTTTCACTTTTTATATGCCCCAACAACCTAGCTTTACCTTTGATGAGTTGCTACATTAATCTGTTGAAATTTAAGTTCGAAGAGGAATCCTTCAAGGTTCCTATTCTAGATTTTTGAGGTTCCTATGTAAGGTTCCACCCAAGGATTAGTGAAGTTATCTAGTATCTGAACTAAGCCAGGTCCTCTGGGTTTGAAGTATTAAGGAAGTCAAATATCATTTGGAATTTGGATTAGTTAAGTGTAATCGAGTTCTAGCGGAGTAAAGACTGCCTGCGGTTAAAATTTGCCAAGAGGTCCAGTATCAATTGTGATTTGAATAGGTTAAGTGTATCCGGGATCTAGACGAAGGAAATCATCTGGTGTCAAGAGCTTCGAGGAAGGCGGATATAAATTAGTTCTGAATTAAAGAAGTTTGTATGGAATCTAGACAAAATAAAGTCATCCAAGTTCGTGGGTGTTAGGGAACCATATATTGTTGGGATATCCAGATATGTATGATTCCACCAACATAATTATGTAATCGACACAACTACAGAGAAGAGAATGGGCTCAAAGGAGAAATTTTGATTCTTGTGGTGGTGTCAAATATTGAATGTAAAACTTCATGGTAGCAATAAACATCATTGCATATATAGTCATGTTTGAGTGAAATATATAAACGTGGCAAGTAAATTCTTTATTAATAATGTTACATTAATGATACATTCATATTACAATAATGTTACATTAATAATGTTAATAATGCTAATGCTAATAATGTTACATAAATATAATGTTAATAATGTGACGCAGACCCTGACCCTCGGGCCAAGATCCACACAGGATCGTTCTATATTCTCCTCGAGCCAAAGCGGCTCTCTCAGATCCCTATTGGAACCTCACGAATCCGATCCACAGGTCCTTCATGAAAACCCCACCTATCCAACGTTGCACCAGGTGTGAGTCTTCACTGCCACACGACCACATCTTGGGCCTTAGCGCAAGTGCCTTTCATGACTCGCGATCTCGCGAGTTTATGAGTCGAACACCCTTGACTCCAAACCTCCGATACCTGAGATGCGATACAGGTATGGCTCCTTCCTTGCTAGCGCCTCTACAAGCGAAAACTATCTAGGGCCTAGCTCTAGCTCCCCTCACAACTCGCAACTTCGCGAGTTGGAGTGTTGAGCCTTCGTGCTCCTCCTTTGCGAATCCACGAGACACGATAAGTCAACAATGGGTTGACCCCTTCCAAGGTGACGTGTGTACACCACCTATCGCCTACTTCTGCCTTTTCTATGCGCTCTATATTTGCACCACCTGTCAACCACATGGTCCCCACCTAACGAACATGACACGTGTTCACACGATCCCTTGGTGCTCGACACTTCATGACCTTAGAGATCAAGGTGAAACTCATTCACCTTTCAAAACCCTCATACATGAGATAGCAAGATGTCAAATCTCACGACTCTCCTTCCTCCTCAATTGATGGTTCAGATCGAATCGCAATCTCGTAACTCGGGGATTTGTAGTGCAAAGGACTCTGCCTCCCAACTCACGATACCCAAATTCGCAAAATGATCCAACGGCTTACACAAAGCACGATCAATGGTTCACGTTGATCCTGGATCCTAAGGTGATCGGTTCATCCACCTCTAACCACCTTGCAACTCTGATATATCCAACGACTCTCACAACTTCAGCACTTCCTTCATGA
>SNQJ01S0011671.1:32828-49565 GCA_010110895.2 Picea sitchensis | reverse complement strand
CGGCAGGACCACAGGATTCATTTGCTGCAAGCGATAAGGGCACAGGTATGTCATTCGTATTTGGGCGTTATAAATCTCTGGGTGTTTTTACCCTACTGCGAGTGTTTATAAATTGTAGTTTAATGGCTATTGCGCAAATTGTAGTTTTAGTGGTTATGGTGTGAATCATGTTATAAACTGTAGTTGAATGGTTATTGGTGTAAACTTGTAGCTCCAATGGTTATTTCGCTTTTCCTTTTTCATATTAGTGCGCAAATTTTCCAGCGGGGTTTCTTTTTACCTATTGGGGCGTTCTCATTTCTTGACCTGCATTTTTTTTTGCATTACGAGGCGTCTCCTTGTGACCTGCATTTTTTTTCATATAGTGGGCGTTTTCTTTTTACCGTGGGTTTACTCTTTTTTTTACCTTGGGCATTTTATATATGTTGTGGGCGTTCATAACTGACTTGTCGTGTTAATATGGCTGAGTGTACAACCATTTCGTTGTAAAATCTTTTCGTTTTGTGTTGGGTACAGTTTTAGGGTTTTCTGATAAACTCATTTTAGGTTTATGGGTACTGTTTGATTATGGGCGTGTTTTTTTTTCAGTAGGTTTTCTTCTTTATTTATTGGGCGTTTTACGCACCGTGGGAAACTTCTACGGAGGGTTTTCTTTCCTTAATCTATTGGGCATTTTCATGGTTTGTGTGTTACCTCGGCCTGCTTGATAAAGGCATTATTGTGACTGTGTTGAGTGCATTGGGCGTTCTGGTTGCTTCGTCCTACCCAAAGGGTTGCTATTGAGTTTCCTCCAAATTTCCATCCCCCCGATCCATCTCTGCAAGAGCTTATAGTTGTTTATGTGATGATAACTGTGGAGGGCATCGCGGCCTCCGTTCTTCTAAACGAATCCAACTGCCCCTGAGACATTTCTGAGCAATGTGTGGAACATACTGCTGCGTGGAGTTCATCTGAATCCCTTTTGAAGAACCTTACACTGTTATCGATTCAGAACCACCAGGAATTCCATGTTGGGGATGGCATCAAATCATTAGTTTTTCCCCAGGGGGCCTATAGATGAGTTGACCAGATTCTGAGCAAGAGATAACCAGCGTGCGCGTTACAGCCCTGGACAGCCTGGTGAATGCATACTCGTGGTTCACAGTTGCAGTTTTCGTTGGCTGTCCATATCTCTACCATCTTCTATGCCTTTACTCATTAGCAATGTACTGCACTTTTGGTATTAAACCAGACCCGAATGCAAATTTTTACCTCGATTTTCATTTATTGGCATTATTATGACGATGATGATTTTACTGGGCGCATTCCGTTGCGGACGTATTGGTAGTTCGTGGTGGCTCGATTAAATTTGTGTTGCCTCCCATGCTACTTAACTCCCCTGCTAAATTCCCTGCTCCCTCACTTCCATTTAATTTCTACGCTTGGTTGCCCACTTCCAGTTACGCGTGCCCTGGGCAGCTGCACACAGAGTCAATGCGTGCATAGTCTTCTCGGTTCCGCGTTTAAGTATTTCCCTCCAAAAATTACCCTAATATCAGTTGGAATTTAGCAACGCTAACCAGCAAATTTAACACTTCTTACCCCAGGACTTCGTATGAAAATAAATAAAACTTTCAAGAGAAATTATTTCAAATATATTTTTATGAAAACTATGGTTCTCTAAATTTTTAATATGTATCTAGTTTTTTTTTGTATTATTACTTCTATGAAAAGTGTGAATGACACCTACAAAGGAAGAAAAGTATTAAATACAAGTTCAATTCATTTTTCTTATAGATGGGCTCGAACAGACACATAAAGCAGTACATTGGTCTATCATTACTTGTGTGAACACTACAAAATGACAGGTATAAAAGAAAATTGATGAAAACAATTTGTAATATAGAGAGAAACTTACTAGTTTCTTGAATCTCATATGCTTGAAGCGATATCATATAGTAAGGTAGAATGTAAAAATACACGCATGTATGCTTTAAATTTTTAATGAACTGAGCAGTGGAAGAACAAGGCATGTGAAAGGCATATGGAATCTAATTCGTTGTGTGGATGGTAGTGTAAGTTATTTGGAATTTATCAATTAGATCTAATGTTTGCGTTAATGACGTATTGTTTCCTGCTGAGTACAATTAGGTACAAATGACTAATTAAATTTAGATTGATAGTTGAGAAAATTAACTAGAATTAGTTTAATTGAAAAATAAATTTTATCCCTTTCAATACTTCCTTTATGCAAGGGTAAACTGGCATATCACTGCTTTACTTTCTAACTAGCATAAATTCTATTTCATATCCTTAGTATAAATTCTATTGCATATCAATTAGTATAGATTCTATTTCACATCAAGGACCCTTGCATACACTCGGAACAAGCAAGTAGTTAAGTAAACTAGGTTGCACAAATTCCTTATGTTCGGATGGATTTCATTATAGTATTTATGCAACAACTTAATTCGTATGCAAATAGATTTTAGCCATCAAATCATTATAAGTGTAAAACCTTTCATCTCTTATGTCCAGAGGCACTATGAGTCTATGGTAATTTATGATGATATGGTAGTGTTATTGTAAAATTGGGCATAAGTAACATATAAGAGGCGTTGAGATTAGAAATTTATGTGCGGAATTTGTTATCGTAAATTGTAGATGGAATGTGGTGATACCATTAAAAATGTAAAAGTTAAGGTTGATAAATATCAAGGTAAAGCTTTAATTACTTGTTGCCTTACTATTGTAATATTGAAAGGAAAAATTATTATGTTATAGTATTTTAATGTTGACAACATACAAAGGTAAGGTAATGAAGAATTGTGTTGCAAGGTTATTTTAACATAAGTGGAATATGATGAATATAACACAATGATTTGAATGCTGAGAGTGTATTGTACATGTTTAGGTTAAAATCCTTTAGTCCTGTTTAAGTGATTGTGATGGTGGTCATCGCAGGGAAAGGTTATTGTAGTCTTATTTTGTGGATAACACATAAGATGTCAGGCACTTGTTAATTTGGGATAACACATAAGATGACAGGCACTGGTTATTTTGCAAAGTTACTGCGTTATAAAGGTATTTTGTTCTTTATTTCAAGGTAGTGTTTTAGGAAGGTTTATTGTTAGTAATAACCTATGTAGTGTAATGTCCTAGAACTAAGTACCCTAAGTCATCCTGACTGAGTAAATGGGGAGATGGATTGATGGAGCTTACCTTATTTAAGGTACGGAAATTAGACACCTTCAGTAGCCCTGGTATGTAGGTCTATGTGTATTTTCTGTGTAAAGAATCCAATAATGTATCAAGAGTCTCGGCCCTTTAAAGTGGTTTCAATTTTACATACACCTCGATGGAGCTTTACTATTTTCTCACCGAAAGCAATGGCCGAGCCTATCCGACCTGAAAGCGCGAGAACTAAGATTAAACGGCCCGCTTCCTCGCGGAATAGAAATAGTAAGATTCACTACCTTGATTCTTCCCTTCCAGGTTCGTGACTACGCCACCCAAAGATGTTCTCTTAGATGTTGCATTGTGCTATCCTATGTCCTATCGCGATCAAGGTACACTACAGCGCCCCATGTCCTTGGTCGCTATTGCTGCAAGCACCAGTAGTTTTGCGTCTTGGTCGCTCATTGTCGGGTAACCTTATTGATTTCATGTCTCCTCACTGCGATCCCTGGTTGTGTCTTGTTAATCGTCAGGTGACGTAGACTCAGCAAATCAGTTCTACCCGCAAGCATTACACATATAAAAATAAATAAATAAAAAGAAAAAAAAAAACTTGCACTTTTGTCGAAGTCGCTTGTCGAATAAGGAGGGTTGTTACATTATGGTATCGAGCTGGTTCAATCTGCACTTTGGTTCGCTAAGGTTTTCGTTGAAATGATTTGGTTTTATTATACTATTGCTGATCAAGTTGATTGTGTGCACGCGGTGTAATCATGGTTAGAGGACACCGCTGAGGCAGACGACGAGGTGCTAGAAGAGGAGGCATGACGCCTCCAGCAAAATCCACACTTGAGGGGTCTAACACCCAGGGAGCAGCGTTCTCGGATTGAGCAGAGAAGAAGCAGGATGTTATTGGGATGATGAGATCCTTTCGCCAGATGTCCGAGGCTCTGATCAGCCGCTGGACAGAGATGAGGCCAGGGCACTGGCACCTGCTGAGGTTCTACCGCGCGCACTGGCCGTTACTTGTAGTATTCACCGTGAACTCGAAGGTAAAATTTCTGTTCTTTAAGTTCCGGATGCATGTTCATCGGTGGCATGGTTTGAGTATCATGGCGATGTGTCAGACTTCGCGGATTTCATACCTCCACAACATGAAGGTCCACATGCATGCATTTCAACCGGCGGGGCCCCGCTGGTGGAAGACACCGCAAAGAAATGAACATGGCCGCGGGAAGACGGTTTCGAAAACCGCTCGAGGAATGGTCTCGGTGAGAGGTACCTTTCGAGGGAATTCACAGCCGCCAGCTCATCGAGTTCACGTAATACGACAGGGAGGTCGAGACGTGCGCCCAAGTAACAGGCACGCTTATGCGCCTGTCTTGATGCTCCGCAGACCTTAACACCGTAGAAGCTCAAGGTCAACCGTTCATGTTTGGCCTTTAACGCATACCGCATGGCGTTAGGATCTTGATGCCTCAAACTTTGCACGACGCTGTCCAAAAGGCCCTGCTAGCAGGAGGAGCTTATCAGCGGGGTCGCACTGTGATCTACCGACCGCAGGCGGTTCATCCTGCGCGGCCGTGGCATCGTATTAACCGCTGAGACATAATGCCGGTGACATCATGGTTTCGTGATGGGGACCACTTTTTGCTACACCCCGACGACGCTTCAGCGTCGGTCACCCATTGAGGACCACAAAGACCAGCAACAACGCCGCTCAAGCAGCAGCGAAGCAGTAATCGCACTAAGGTCGTACGGCGGCGCCATCTCGCGTACCGTGGACTACTAGGCCAAGAAGGGTGTTGACATGTGGGGAACCACACCTACCGCCAAGGACCGGCCCCGCGGAGAGGGCCAGAGTGTCCTGATCAGCCGGACCCGCTACAGTAGGAGATATGAGCAAGGCCCATCGGATACGCGTAGCCGTGAATAACCACTTCGTGAAGAGCAATCACCCGCTGAATGTGCGCTCGAGACGGCTGTGTACTTTGCCTAATTGCACTTTAGTATCTTTGATATTCCTGTGCTACCGAGTTTCATTTCTAGTGAAGCTAAAAAGTGATTAAGGTAAAGGCAAATAACGTATGCAGCTTTAGCCGGATAAGGGCTCGCAGAGAGCCAAAATCGTGGTTGTTGAGGAAAGGTTATCGCCCTCAACTCGAGAAGTTTTTGTCACGAAAGTCAACTTGTACGCCATGGCGACCTCGTATCCACGCCGCGGACGGCATATGGATTGGTTGGAAACGATGAGGCGGTATTGCTCAAACTTAAGAAACGTTGGAGTTTGGTTGATGGAAAGAAGGACAGACGGTGATTGTAGTGGAAGGTCTGAACTAGGGAGTTTCCCTGATGTTCGCCTCTTCCTTACAAGCATTTTAAGAGTATGCGCAAAGGGTGCAAAATTTATGCAATCCTCGCTTAAAACGAAGGGAGTAGTGGAAGGTATAGAACACCTTCAAGTGGTGAAATAGTTTGCATATGTATTTCCAGAAGAGTTACCAATACTGTCACCCAAAAGAGAGTCGGAATTTACCATTGACTTAAAAAACTGGAACTGAACCAATAGAAAGAAAGCCTTATCAGATGTCAATTCCTGAGTTGCAAGAGTTGGAAAAAATCAAGGAGTTGTTGGACATGGGACTCATACGCCCTAGTGTGTCACCATAGGTGCACTAGCTTATTTTCATACGTAAGGAAGGACATCATGGAGGCTTCTCGTACTGATCTACCATCAATCGAATAAGGCTTAATAATCAAGAATCGTGACATCCCTTACCTAGAATTAATATCCGGTTTCGGACAAATGAAGGGTGCATTTCTCTAAGATCGATTTGTGATCCGGTATCACCGCTAATGGATAAAGGAGGATCGACATCCCGTGACTTTAAGACGAGCATTTAGACATTACGAAGCCATCGTTTTTCCATTTGATCGACTCACCGTATTCATGAGTTTGATGAACTGGGTGTTCTGCATGAAAGTACTGGACAAGTTCATTCAAGTATTCATTGACGATATTCGATCTACTCGGACGATGGAGGAGCAATATAAGCACTTCATGTATTTGGTACCTACAATGTTTTATGTGAACACAAATTGTATGGGAAGTTGTCCAAATGTTCTCTTTAATCAATCGAGAATTCACTACTTAGGGACATGTCATCTCCTAATGGAAGGTATCGCGAAGGGATCCACCAAGGTTATAATATTATGGAATGGTTCGTACGACGAACAATGTCATCAAGTGTGTATTTTTATGGATTAGCGGTGGATACCATCGACGGGTTGATCGAGGGTTTTTCGGGTTGATAGCAACCATCACCTAAATTGTAGAAGAAAACAAGAAGTTTGTTTGGACCGAGAAATGCGCAAGCATTTCGAGGCTTAAAGAGAGTTGTTGACAACCGCACCGATAGTAAAGGTCCCTGACGTGGACATGGACTTATTGGTATGCACCGATGCATCCAAGGAAGAAGTTTAGGGCGTAGGGTCTTGATGCAGATCGACGAAAGTGATTGCTTTACTGGCGTCGAGAAGGCATGAGAGAAATCACGCTAGAATCCATATCGATTTGAGTTATTAGCCACTGGAGCCAAGCCTCGAAGGTTTGGAGCATACACAATTGTTGGATGAAAATTTGAATTATGGACTGATCATTACAGCCGCAAATACATTTCAATGCCAGTTTGACCAACGCTACAAACGGGCGCTGGTCGGAATCATTTAGCTAATACTCTAAATCGAGATTACTTATGATAAAAGGAATATGAACCGGTATGGATGCCTGTTGAGGCCAATGCGATCTTTCGCTAAGAGCAATTTCTTCAGACAAATCTACGCGGAGAATATTCCCACCTTTACACGGATGATGACTAGTACATAGAAGTCAAGGATTTTACCTTAATGAAACACAAATGATGGTACCAATGCTGCTGAGGGATATCTGATACATGGTTTAATGAGGTTTATAGGTCGGATTTACATACCACCAAAAGACGAGTTGAGGATCTTGATCCTCCCGAAATAGGCCTTATAGAGCGTTTTACATGGCCTCAATCTCGAGTCAATGAAGATGAGGGCGTAATCTTAAACCCTTATTCTTCCTCGAAGGGAATGGTTACCACATATCAAATCTTAGTACGATATCTATATGTCGCAGGTAAAATGAACATGTAATAATTCGTAGGATTACCAACCATGTTGATTCCTCGAACTCCAAATGGGAAGTTATTCGAGCGATTTTATTGTTGGATTGCCAATCGACGGGCATGGATATGACTCGATTTTGTAGTAGTAGACACCTCGACGGCAGTACCACTTTATTCTTGTGCTGCACGGCATATCGTGCACCCGGATGAGAAGCTAGAGTTTTCATCAAGATATCGAGTTAAAATGGCGTGCCTAATATTATTATATCCGATCGAGGATCTGCTTTTCTACCGATTTCATTTGGACGAAGTTTCCGCGAGGCCTTGTGAACCTTAAACTCTAATTTTAGTACCTGTGACACCCAGATCACCGGCGCAACGAACGTAATCTAACCAAACCTTGAAGCATTACGTTGTGCATGCACGCGATGGAATCAACAAAGTGTTTGAGGAAATTCTTGCCTCGGCAGAGTTCGCCATTAACAACAGCTTATCAAAGCACCATAAAGCATGGCTTTGAGTTTCTTTTGTGGCTTTCACCGCGGTCGGATGCCCTTTGAGTTGATCGGGTTTGAGGATAGGGATCCGGTGGGATCCGTATAACCAAGAAATGTAGCGGCGGTGATGAAAACCATACATCAAAGGATTAAAGAAGGCAGATTCCATTTAAGAGTTAGCGCCGATGCGTTAATCGAAATGATCAGAAGTTATGAGGTCGCCATCGAAGCTTTGGCGTAGTTTAAACCGCATAAGAGTTCGACCAAGTTTGGAAGGGAGCCAACTCTCCCTAGGTCAGGACCTTTGAGATTGTGGATAGAAAGGGGCCCTTGGCCTATCGATTAGCCTTGCCCGATTCTTTGAGGCGCATGAACGATGTTTTTCATGTATCCGCTTTGAGACATTATATTAGTGGGATCCTACACACCTGATTGACCTGAGTTCCTTGGTGTGTATTCGGACGAGGGGAGCTTCATGGTCGAGCGGGTCCACATCTTAGATCATCGCAATCGACGGTTACGACGTCGAATGATATATCAGGTCAAGGTCCGACGTTTATAGTCCACACCGGCGACCGGGAGGACGAGATATGATATGCTCTAACGCTTCCATTTTTGTTTGATAGACAAAATTATGATATCAAAATTTTGCGATATCGCGGATAATGACATTTCTTCATTATACCAGAAACTTCGTGATGAAGTTTCGACCAAGAGGGGTGTATGTAACATCCGCCTCTGGCGCATCGAAAAACTTATTATTTGAGCAACACTTCTGGTTCTAAGTGCGATCCGGACTTTGCGATGTTAGACCATTATACCGACATGCATTGACGCATTTATTACGATGTGTTACTATTTGATGTACAGACAAAAGTACTATTGACTCGCCATTGAGTGTGGTTTTGACCTCGTGATGCGGTTATTGGTAGAACCCCTTTTGACCCTGGACCGAATGTGGGAGTGTGCTTTTACAGATATACGACTATGATGTTTTTATTTGATTTGATGATTTGATGCTGACATTCTGACATGATTGTTGATGATGCAAAATCGAATGAGCAGCTTGGCCGTAATTTAATCGTGATATGGAGAAAGGCCACATACGATTTGTAGAGAGGTTGAGGGAGAGGGGCGACGTAAGCCCCGCCACCACCTACCAGCACTTGAATCGGCTCGAATCCATAGGTTAAATCTTAATTACCTAGTTCGAGGATCCACGATACCGTGAGGACAGACTCAAAAATTCTATCATGAATATTCTAAGGGGCACAAAATAATGCAGGGGCCTTATTCCTTAGACCCTTTAGTCTCCCACAAGTTCACACCTGGCGGAGTGTTGACTCAAAGGGTTATAGATGCCCGCCACCAATCATCTGTACCGGGCGAAAGTGGCACCCTTATAACGTGGCATCCCGGCGGCGGTCGACCAAGAAACTCGCTTGGTGAGTGGCAACTTGGAGCATGTGGTGCATCCCGGAGGGCACATCTCAATAATGTGGATGAAGGAGTCTTCCTAAATAGCCCTAAGTCATCAACACCAATAAACTCCTTAAACAATTCCCTCCCCTAACTAGGGCGCCAGCCTGTAATGTGATCCCTTGGTGTCAAAACCTAATCTAAGACTATTATACATTAAATATTATGACCCTATGATTTGCAACCTCCTCGGGCTTAATCCAAGGATTTCTCCTTCCCACTAAATGCATAAAAACAATTCCTCCGCACTGAATTCATAAAATAATTCCTTCCTTAATCGAGATACATAAGGCCTTTCCTCATTCCCATTAATAAGCTTCATAATTTATCTTTCAAGTGAAGGTACTACTTCGGCCTAACACAATAATCAAAACTTAACCATCTCCTAATAACAACGCAATTATATTCTAGCTCACAACAACCCTGCAATTCAAATAACATTAGAATTTCATTTCCTACTAGCTAAGCATTAACAATACAAGTGCTAATAATGAAATTGAACCAAAAACCCACTTAAGCTAATGAGAGTCTTCATAAAGTGTAGGGTAAATAAAGAGATTTAAGAAATTAATTCATTTAGGTGGTTGTGAATTTGAAAAGAAGAAATTAATTAGTTAACTAAGGGAGTTTAAAAGAAAATATATATATATTATGAATTTAAAATATATATATATGAAAGATGCTTAGGCTTATTTACTCCCATTGAGTTTTCAAAAAAAAGAAATAAAAAATAAATAAATAAATAAATGTGCTGGGGAAAATTTAAAAGAAAGAGGATTTAGGGGTTTTGGAGGAAAACCTAATGAGATGAGGAAAAGGAGGTGATAAAAGAAAGGGATGGGCTAAGAGAAGGGATGCTAAGGAGGTATGGTTATACGGCCAAAATTGAACCCGGACCTGGATTGCTTGTAGGAGCTGGGGATTTTCTCAGCTGACTTAAGTGGAAATTACCCTTTGAGGCGAAATGGGAAGCCAGGGCTACCGTCTGGATTGTGTGGCCCCTCGGCGCCTCTGGGTCGAGGGGGAAGCAGAGTACCCCTGAAGGCTATCGAGGCACCGGTGAGTCCCCATAGCTCCGCGAAGTAGGGAAAGCGTTGCAGAGTACGGCAGGAGCACAGATTCATTTGTCGCAGTTGCATATAAGTACGTATGTCATTCAGATTTTAAGTATATATATAAACTGGCATTTTTACCCCGCCATGAAAGTGTTTATAAACCGTGAAGCCTAATGGCTATTGTGCAAATTGTAGTTTCAATGGTTATGGTGTGAATCGTGTTATAAACTATAGTTGAATGGTTATTGGTGTAAACTTGTAGTTTCAATGGTTATTATTTCGCTTTTCCTTTCATATATTAGTAAGTGGGAAAATCTTCCAGCGGGTTTCTTTTACCTATTGGGGCGTTCTCACTTCTTGACCTACGTTTTTTGCATTACTTCGGTGTCTCCTTGTGACCGCTTTTCATATAGTGGGCATTTTCTTTTACCGTGGGTTTACCACTTTTACCTTGGGCTTATATATATGTTGTATGCTCATAACTAACCGGTCATGTTAATATGGTCGAAAGTGTACAACCATTTCAAGCAAAATCTTTCGCTTTGTGTTGGGTACAGTTTTAGGGTTTTCTAATAAACTCGTTTTAGGTTTATGGATACCGCTGATTATGGGCTTGTTTTTCACTCAGGGTTTTCTTCTTTATTTATTGGCGCTTTACGACCGTGGAAACTTCTGTACGGAGGGTTTTCCATTTATTGGGCGTTTTCATGGTCTATGTGTTACCTCAGCCTGCTTGTTAATGGCATTATTGCGGACCGGTGTTGGAGTGCATTACGCTCGCTTCGCCCCACCCAAAGCGGGTCGCTATTGAGTTTCAAATTTTTATCCTCGTCCATCTCTCAAGAGCTTATAGTTAGTTTCGGCGGATGATAATCGCGGAGGGTATCGCTGCCTCCGCTCTCTAAACCAATCCAACCGCCTCTATTGGCTTCCTCGGAGCAATGTGGAACATACTGCTGCGTGGAGTTCATCTGAATCTCTTTTGAAGAACCTTACACTGTTATCGATTCAGAACTGCCAGGAATTCCATGTTGGGGATGGCATCAAATCATTTGTTTTTCCCCAGGGGGCCTATAGACTATTGACTAGGATTCCAGCAAGAGATAACCAACAGCAGCATACCTCGGACGGCCCGGTGAATGTAAACTTGTGGTTCAAGGCCAGGCCATATCGGCCCATGGTCTCTACCGCTCTCTATGCCTTTACTCATTAAGCACCGCATCACTTTCGTATTAAACCAAAAATCTCAATGTACCCTTTTACCCTCGATTTGGCGCTATTGGCATTATTATGACGGGATGATTTATCGGCTTATTCCGCTATGACGATTGGTAGTTTGTGGTGGCTCACTAATTTGTGTTGCCTCCCATGCTACTTAACTCCCCTGCTAAATTCCCTACTCCCTCACTTCCATTTAATTTCTACGCTTGGTTGCCCACTTCCAGTTACGCGTGCCCTGGGCAGCTACGCACAGAGTCATTGTGTGTATTCCTCTCAGTTCTGAGTTTTAATTATTTCCCCCCTAAAAAAATACCCTAATACCATTTGGAATTTAACAACGAAAACCAACAAATATAACACTACTTACCCAAAGACTTCTTATGAAAAGAATCAAAACTTTCAAGAGAAATTATTTCAAATATATTTCTATGAAAACTATGGTTCTCTAAATTTTTAATATGTATCTAGTTTTTTTTGTATTATTACTCTATGAAAAGTGTGAATGACACCTACAAAGGAAGAAAAGTATCAAATACAAGTTCAATTCATTTTTCTTATAGATGGGCTCGAACAGACACATAAAGCAGTACATTGGTCTATCATTACTTGTGTGAACACTACAAAATGATAGGTATAAAAGAAAACTGATGAAAACAATTTGTAATATAGAGAGAAACTTACTAGTTTCTTGAATCTCATATGCTTGAAGTTTATACTCAGCAAGTAGTAAGGTAGAATGTAAAAAATACATGCATGTTTTAAAGTTTAATGAACTGAAAGCAAAGGGAAGAACAAGGCATGTGAAAGGCATATGGAATCTAATTCGTTGTGTGGATGGTAGTGTAAGTTATTTGGAATTTATCAATTAGCTCTAATGTTTGCGTTAATGACGTATTGTTTCCTGCTGAGTACAATTAGGTACAAATGACTAATTAAATTTAGATTGATAGTTGAGAAAATTAACTAGAATTAGATTAATTAAAAAATTTATCCCTTTCAATACTTCCTTTATGCAAGGGTAAAATGGCATATCACTGCTTTACTTTCTAACTAGTATAAATTCTATTTCATATCCTTAGTATAAATTCTATTGCATATCAATTAGTATAGATTCTATTTCACATCAAGGACCCTTGCATACACTCGGAACAAGCAAGTAGTTAAGTAAACTAGGTTGCACAAATTCCTTATGTTCGGATGGATTTCATTATAGTATTTATGCAACAACTTAATTCGTATGCAAATAGATTTTAGCCATCAAATCATTATAAGTGTAAAACCTTTCATCTCTTATGTCCAGAGGCACTATGAGTCTATGGTAATTTATGATGATATGGTAGTGTTATTGTAAAATTGGGCATAAGTAACATATAAGAGGCGTTGAGATTAGAAATTTATGTGCGGAATTTGTTATCGTAAATTGTAGATGGAATGTGGTGATACCATTAAAAATGTAAAAGTTAAGGTTGATAAATATCAAGGTAAAGCTTTAATTACTTGTTGCCTTACTATTGTAATATTGAAAGGAAAAATTATTATGTTATAGTATTTTAATGTTGACAACATACAAAGGTAAGGTAATGAAGAATTGTGTTGCAAGGTTATTTTAACATAAGTGGAATATGATGAATATAACACAATGATTTGAATGCTGAGAGTGTATTGTACATGTTTAGGTTAAAATCCTTTAGTCCTGTTTAAGTGATTGTGATGGTGGTCATCGCAGGGAAAGGTTATTGTAGTCTTATTTTGTGGATAACACATAAGATGTCAGGCACTTGTTAATTTGCAAAGTTAATGTGTTATAAAGGTATTGTGTCCTTATTTCAAGGTAGTGTTTTAGGAAGGTTTATTGTTAGTAATAACCTGTGTAGTGTAATGTCCGGGAACTAAGTACCCTAAGTCATCATGATTGAGTAAATGGGGAGATGCATTGATGGAGCTTACCTTGTTTAAGGTACGGAAATTAGACACCTTCAGTAGCCCTGGTATATAGGTTTGTGTGTATTTTCTGTGTAAAGAATCCAGTGCCGTATCAAGAGTCTCGGGCCCTTTAAAGGCAGGGTTTCCACTCTTGCGACACACTTGATGGATCTTACTAGTTTCTGCCTGAGCAGTCGGCCAGGAGCCTATCTGACCTTCTCTCTCTCCGGAGCAGAGAACTAAGATTAAATGCCCTGCTTTCCTGTGCAGAAATAGTAAGATCCACTACCATGGATTCTTCCCTCTGTGTTCGTACTGGGCACCACCCAGTATGTCTTTAGATTTTTCATTGTGCATCCTATGTCCTTGGTCGTGATCGTTGCAGTTACCTTTTGTGTGTCCTATGTCCTTGGTCGTTATTGTTGCAGTTACCTATAGTGTGCCTTATGTCTTGGGTCGTTCATTGCCAGCAGCTCTTGTTGAGCGTCACGTCTCCCTGTTGTGATCCTCGTGGTTGTGTCTTGTTAATCATCGGGTGGCGACGTAGAGTCATGTGTGTCTGTTCCTTTCTACCCGTGCGCACACACACATAAAAAAAAATAAAAATAAAAGAAAAAAAAAAAAAAAAAATCTTGCACCTATTGTCAGAGTCGTTGTCGTAACAAGGAGGGTTGTTACAAACAACAAGTCTATAGAATAATTAATGTGAATGGGGCCAATGTTGATTTTGTTTTTCAATTTGTGCTTGTATAGAATGAAATTTCATAACATGTTAGGACAACACACATGCATTGATGGTCTGGGAGGGTTTCTGGACTCAAACATGACTCAAACAAAAAATTTGATAATCAAATATTCTTTAGTTAATCTATCCAAACCTAAAACTAAGGCGTTCTTGCTCATGTACTTGACCCTGCTTATAAGTGACATGTGAATGGGGCCAACATTGAATTGTTTTCAATTTGTGCTTGTATGGACTGAAATTTGACATGGTTATACTAGACGCATGCATTGATGATATGGGAGGGTTTCCGGACTCAAACATGTCTCACACAAACAAGTCGACAATCAAACAACAAGCCTAGTGCCTATTCACCATTAAACAAAGATATTTTATAAGTGCTTGGAGGAGGGGGTATCTTCAAATGTATACAAGGGATAAGAAAATGAAATGGATGAGGTGGTTGCATCTAATGAAATATTGGTATGATATTATGTATTACTCTACCTCTAAAATTACCCAATTTAAAGCGTTATATGGTTATGAACCCCTGTCACTGAAGAATTGGGTCATTAAAAATGAAAGTATAAACTATTATTAATCTCTTTTAAAATCAAATTGACTAGCATAGGTTAACTCCCTCTCTCTTTTGTGGAGAAATACATAGTTAAAATAAGCTACCTTAATGCAACCAGTGTTGCAATAAGGTCTAAATATGGATCTGATATGCTTTTGGCCTCATGAATGAGAAATATACCTAGAATGATCAGTAAATGTCATCATCGCAAATGTCATCATTGTTGTCATAGTATTGCAACAACAAAGTTTCAATGAACATGGTGTTTGTCATTGTTATAGCATCTTCGTAAAAAATGTTCAAAAACATGGGACTTTGGCCCATGATTTTGGTGGCAAGAAGAAGACGTTAGATGGCATTTTGTATTTAAATAATGATTTTGTACTAATATTCTTTATGGAGAAAAAAAGTACTTAGATGAGAACAAAAAACAAAGACATGACATAACTAATGAAGCTTGTGCCTACTCATGTACTTGACCCTGCTTATAAGTGACATGTGAATGGGGCCAATGTTGAAATTTTTTCAATTTGTTCTTGTATGGACTGAAACTTGACATGGTTAGACTAGATGCATGCAATGACAGTATGTGAGGGTTTCCAGACTCAAACATGATTCACACAAACAATTTCACAATAAAACAACAAGCCTAGAATTTGACATGGTTAGACTAGACACATGCATTGGCGGTATGGGAGGGTTTCCAGACTCAAACATGACTCACACAAACAATTTGACAATCAAACAAAAAGTCTATAGATTAATTAATGTGAATGGGGCCAATGTTGATTTTGTTTTTCAATTTGTGCTTGTATGGAATGAAATTTCATAACATGTTAGGACAACACACATGCATTGATGGTATGGGAGGGTTTCTGGACTCAAACATGACTCAAACAAATAATTTGAAAATCAAATATTCTTTAGGTATTCTATCCAAACATAAAAATAAGGCGTTCCTGCTCATGTACTTGACCCTTCTTATAAGTGACATGTGAATGGGGCCAACATTGAATTTTTTTCAATTTGTGCTTGTATGGACTGAAATTTGACATGGTTATACAAGATGCATGCATTGATTATATGGGAGGGTTTTCGGACTCAAACATGACTCACACAAACAATTCGAAAATCAAACAACAAGCCTAGTGCCTATCACCATTAAACAAAGATAGTTTATAAGTGCTTGGAGGAGGGGGTATCTTCAAATGTATACAAGGGATAAGCAAATGAAATGGATGAGGTGGTTGCATCTAATGAAATATTGGTATGATATTATGTATTAATCTACCTCCAAAATTACCCAATTTAAAGCGTTATATGGTTATGAACCCCTGTCACTGAAGAATTGGGTCATTAAAAATGAAAGTATAAACTATTATTAATCTCTTTTAAAAGCAAATTGACTACCATAGGTTAACTCTCTCTCTTTTTTGTGGAGAAATACATAGTTAAAGTAAGCTACCTTAATGCAATCAGTGATGCAATAAGGTCTAAATATGCATGATCTGATATGCTTTTGGCCTCATGAATGAGAAATATACCTGGAATGAACACTAAATGTCATCATCGTAAATGTTATCATTGTTGTCATAGTATTGCAACAACAAAGTTTCAATGAACATGGTGTTCATCATTGTTATAGCATATTCGTCAAAAATGTTCGAAAACATGGGACTTTGGCCCATGAGTTTGGTGGCAAGAAGAAGACGCTAGATGGCATTTTGTATTTAAATAATGATTTTGTACCAATATTCTTTATGGAGAAAAAAATTACTTAGATGAGAACAAAAAACAAAGACATGACATAACTGATGAAGCTTGTGCAATTTATCAAGCTTGTGCCTACTCATGTACTTGACCCTACTTATAAGTGACATGTGAATGGGGCCAATGTTGAAATTTTTTCAATTTGTTCTTGTATGGACTGAAACTTGACATGGTTAGACTAGACGCA
>SNQJ01S0011671.1:0-32778 GCA_010110895.2 Picea sitchensis | reverse complement strand
TGCAATTTATCAAGCTTGTGCCTACTCATGTACTTGACCCTACTTATAAGTGACATGTGAATGGGGCCAATGTTGAAATTTTTTCAATTTGTTCTTGTATGGACTGAAACTTGACATGGTTAGACTAGACGCATGCAATGACAATATGTGAGGGTTTCCAGACTCAAACATGATTCACACAAACAATTTCACAATCAAACAACAAGCCTAGAATTTGACATGGTTAGACTAGACGCATGCATTGACGGTATGGGAGGGTTTCTGGACTAAAACATGACTCACACAAACAATTTGACAATCAAACAACAAGTCTATAGAATAATTAATGTGAATGGGCCCAATGTTGATTTTGTTTTTCAATTTGTGCTTGTATGGAATGAAATTTCATAACATGTTAGGACAACACGCATGCATTGATGGTATGGGAGGGTTTCTGGACTCAAACATGACTCAAACAAATAATTTGACAATCAAATATTCTTTAGTTATTCTATCCAAACATAAAAATAAGGCGTTCCTACTCATGTACTTGACCCTGCTTAGAAGTGACATGTGAATGGGGCCAACATTGAAATTTTTTCAATTTGTGCTTGTATGGACTGAAATTTGACATGGTTATACTAGACGCATGCATTGATGATATGGGAGGGTTTCCGGACCCAAACATGACTCACACAAACAATTCGACAATCAAACAACAAGCCTAGTGCCTATCACCATTAAACAAAGATAGTTTATAAGTGCTTGGAGGAGGGGGTATCTTCAAATGTATACAAGGGATAAGCAAATGAAATGGATGAGGTGGTTGCATCTAATGAAATATTGGTATGATATTATGTATTACTCTACCTCCAAAATTACCCAATTTAAAGCGTTATATGGTTATGAACCCCCGTCACTGAAGAATTGGGTCATTAAAAATGCAAGTATATTATTAATCTCTTTTAAAAGCAAATTGACTACCATAGGTTAACTCTCTCTCTTTTCTGTGGAGGAATACATAGTTAAAATAAGCTACCTTAATGCAATCAGTGCTGCAATAAGGTCTAAATACGCATGATCTGATATGCTTTTGGCCTCATGAATGAGAAATATACCTGGAATGATCAGTAAATGTCATCATTGTTGTCATAGTATTGCAACAGCAAAGTTTCAATGAACATGGTATTCGTCATTGTTATAGCATCTTCGTCAAAAATGTTTGAAAACATGGGACTTTGGCCCATGAGTTTGGTGGCAAGAAGAATACGCTAGATGGAATTTTGTATTTAAATAATGATTTTGTACTAATATTCTTTATGGAGAAAAAAAGTACTTAGATGAGAAAACAAAACAAAGACACGACATAACTAATGAAGCTTGTGCAATTTATCAAGCTTGTGCCTACTCATGTACTTGACCCTACTTATAAGTGACATGTGAATGGGGCCAATGTTGAAATTTTTTCAATTTGTTCTTGTATGGACTGAAAGTTGACATGGTTAGACTAGACGCATGCAATGACAGTATGTGAGGGTTTCCAGACTCAAACATGATTCACACAAACAATTTTACATACAAACAACAAGCCTATAGAATAATTAATGTGAAGGACTAGATGAATTATTATGTGGTTGGCCAAGTTCAATAGACAATAAATTATTCTCGAAATCAAGATAAGTTCATTCATCCCACAACCACTTTCTACCAACTTTTCTTAAATGCCCTAACTTTCCATAGTAAAATGATTTAATAGCTTTTATATATTTACTTGACTTTATTTACATCATTTTCTTTGCTCTGTTTGTTTCCCTTGCTTTTAAACTTTGCTACAATTGAAACCTCAGAAATCTCATTTAGAGTATTATTTATAAACAATTGTTTCCACCTATTTTTCTACAGAGCTTAGTGCTCAACTACTCAAATGTTATATATTTACTAGTACTAGTATTGCTCAAGGTCTTAATAAAATTTGCATAGGAAGGAGGAAAAATTTTCAAAGTTATAACCACCATAGTTTCTTCTTCCATTGTCCTTTCAATTAATTTGAATTGATCACGAATATCTTTGATTTTAACAAAAGATCTTGCGAAGAGTTAGACTTCTCCATTTTAATTGAAAATAACATAATTTTAAGAAACAATGTTCTACCTTTGTCTTGACGTTTCATGCATTTTCAATAGATTCCCCTAGATGAGAAATGTATCATTATCATCTTATACTTCAAAAAGCATCTCATTCATTACCGAGAGATTGATTAGTTTCACATCCTCACAATTCTTCACATCATTCATTGCTTGGGCATCCACATAAGTCTTACTCTACTCTTCTTTTTCCAAATACAAGTTTGTCTAAACATTTATATTGAAATATGGTAAGCACCCCTTGTTTCCATGATGTAAAATTCTAACTATTAAATTTTCATTTACATACAACATTATATGAAACAAATTCACCATTTCAAGGGCCCTCCCTTTGTTGTCAAAATGACCCCTCTATCTCTTTTCAAATGTTGAAACCCTTTGTTAATTCCTCATGGGCTCCATCACCCTATATGCAAGGATTGGAAATTCCCCACCAAATGATGTTGAATTCTCTAGTAGCTCACTCAACAACTACACCTCTATGTGACCTCACTAACTTCTTATGGAGACTCTAATCCAACTCTATTCTTTCACTTCTACTTCAACTTCTTCTCTCCATGATGGGATTTGATTCCATGTAGGTTTTATACATACAAGCGTGAATAGAATATACATTAAAAATGAGAAAGAGTGAATTCCTTCATACATTAAATCATGCAATGCCTCATTATACTAAGGGAGAGGATGAGTACATTACATAAATCCAAAATACCTAACGATTAATTACTACATTTCCATTATTAAATCACTTTATTGATTAGATTTTATTATACATCTAAGTCCTAATTCATTTAAATTCTAAATATGATCATTATTTATAACAATTTTGGGAAACTTTTGGGGCATATAGTCTCCAAGTGATCCGAATTGTTTTCAGCACGAAATGAGAGCGGAGATATAACACATAAATATACAAAGATATTGCAAGAGAGACAATAATATAACAGAGATATATCATATATATCACAAGAGAAACAAATATACAGTAATACGCAATTTCTATTAATGAGCGAAATGTACAAAATTGTAGAAATACAGAGTGAAAGACTCGCTAGAATGGTGGCAGCTTATCTATGAGAAGAGATGTGACAGATACTTACATTCAAAAGAAGATGATTACAATGAGTCTCTAAATGCATTTTTAACATAAATAAAATCCAAAACCCTAACCCTGGAAGATGAAAAGCCAACAATTTTGTGGACCCCATTTTGGGTAGTTTGGTGTATCAACTTACCAGGGGCGTAACTTTGGCATACGCTCTTCGTTTGGGGTGCACGATAGCTCGTTGCAAAGGTGTTTTCGAGGAGATTCATTTTTGGGGCTCAATAAAAGTCGTAGGCCATCATTGAGGTGCTAAATCCTGAAAAAAAACTTCATTTAGGCCCTCAAAATGGCCCCGGAAGTTTAGGAACCGAAAAACTGCTAAAAATAGTAAATTTCCAGAAGACTATTTTGAGCCAGTTGGAATAGGTGGGTGGCCACTGATATCCACCTGGATCAATACTCTCTCCTTAGTAATAAATGGTATCCATTGTGTTGAGTGCTCGAGGGAGAGGGAAAAACATTTGCAGAATCTGCATCTTGATGAGTTGCTTTCCTTGCTAGAGAAGTTGTGTTGCTTAGCTTGTTGAAGATTGTCATGAACCTGTGGATGGAAGGGTTGGACATTTTTAACCAGTCTGGATACATGAGATAACTATGTGAAGAAGGAATCCTTGTTCTTTGTTTCAATATTGTTGACATGCTTCTGTTGGATAGAAGGTGCTTGGACTAAGGCAGCAGTGGTTGCGGTGTTCTTATGTTCAGCTTTTGAACAAACTATGAAGAAGCTGAATTTTGTAGTAGGAGATACTACCTTGCAACACTTTTTAGGTGGGACAATAGTTGGAACTACCTCTTGTATCCTGTAGATATGACCCCAAGAGTAACAATGACACTACAAGGTTGAGACTCATAAATAGCATGGCGCTGCCACATATATGGCTGGCCCAATAGAATATCACAGACATCCAATGGGGAAACATCACATAATACCTCATCCTTTAAGGGTTGGATGTCATATGACAATTGTCAATGTTAGCTGACACTGAGGTCTCTTCCTCGGTGAAACCACCTGATGGTGTATGGTTGCAGGTGTGGTGTTGTCGATAATCCCAACTGTTTGATGACCTCTGCTGAGATGAGGTTATTCTGGCTTCCGATATCAATAATAAAATGCAGCGGGGTCCCCTTCACCCACATCTATGAATGAAAAAGGTGCTCCCCCTCTTCAAGATCTGTTGATTCTTCTAGTTGAATTGTTGTGGTCGTGACAATAACAGTGGGGTATGCGTCGATGATCTGTCTTTTCCCATTATTTTTTGCATCAAATTTTGAATCAGGGTTCAACTCCTTGTCTTTGATCTCAGACACCAATGATTTTTTTGAACGACATTCATCAGTGTTGTGTCAGGGGCTTTTGTGGAAATCGCACCACTTTCCAGTGTCCTTCTTCATCTTTTTGTTACCCTTCTTTTCATGTGGCTTGGATTGGTTTTCTAAAGGTTGGTTGTTAGGGTCATCTTTACCATTCTTTGGTTGTTGTGGATTTGCAGATCTGAACTCCTACTTGTTCTGGTGCTTAATTTTTTGCTCAATTTTAACAGCATATCGATAAGAAGCACCCAGTGATGAGATGTCCAGGAAATCCATTTCAGTTTGGATGTATCTGTGTAGAGCCCCACGGTATTTCAGAACCAAATTTATCTCGAAGTCTTTGATAACCAGCTTGGTGCACAAGGTATGGAAGGTATTGGTGAAATTTGGCACTGCCTGGCCCCTCTCTTGCCGCAGTGTGTTCCATCTCATGTATCGGTCATCATAGTTTCCAACAGGGTAATATTGTTCCTTGACCGCATCCACAAAAAAATCCCCCAAACTCCTCTGTGGAAATTTTCTCCCAGTAAGTTTCCCACCAATTTTTGACATGGGGGAGATCCTTAAGGACTGCAAAGGTGATCTTTTCCCTGTCGGAGAAATTATGAATAAAGAAATAACCTTCTAGCAGATTTAACCATTTTTATAGGGCATCTACATATATCTGTCCTTCAAATATGGGAATATCAAAATTAAATTGTACCTTGAAAGGTGAGATGCCTCCAAAGTGGTCACTTGATGAAGATGCACATGCTTCTATCGGTAGGCGTTGAAGGATGTGGGAAAAATTCTCCATCATTTCGTCCCTCTGTCGTGTGAGAGCTTGCTCAAGCAAAAGATTAATAGAATCTTTGGCTCCGTTGTTTCTCTTTTCTTCCTCCATGGAGGGTTTCTTGGGTGTGCGAGAGAGATTGTCCTCAAGAGAGACAAGATCAAGACCCAACTTTCTATACTCAGACCTCGTCAGGGACATGCACTAAAAAAATGATCAAGAGTAGTTGTTATGATACCACTGATCCAGATTATTTTCGGCACAAAATGAGAGAGGATATATAACAAAAAAATATACAGAGATATTGCAAGAGAGACAATAATATAATAGATATATATCAGATATAAAACAAGAGACATAGATATACAGTAATACACAATTTCTATTAATGAGCGAAATGTACAAAATTGTAGAAATACAGAGTGAAAGACTCGCTAGAATGGTGGAAGCTTATCTCTGAGAAGAGATGTGATAGATACTAACATTCACAAGAATATGATTACAATGAGGCTCTAAAGGCCTTTTTAACATAAAGAAAATCCAAAACACTAACCCCGGAAGATGAAAAGCCAACAATTTTGTGGACCCCGTTTTGGGTAGTTTGGTGTATCAACTTCTCAGGGGCGTAATTTGGCATACGATCTTCATTTGGGGCGCATGATAGCTCGTTGGAAAGGTATCGTCGAGAAGATTCATTTTGGGGGCTTAATCAGAGCCTTTGTTTCTCCTTTATGTGCTCAATCCTGAAAACACTGCATTTAGGCCCTCAAAATGGCCCTGGAAGTTTAGGAACCGAAAAGCTGCTAAAAGTAGTAAATTGCCAGAAGATTGTTTTGAGCCATTTGGAATAGGTGGGTGGCCACCGATATCCACATGGATCACCAAGGAAGGTATGTTAGTATATCCATATAAGATAAAAGTAATAAGGGATATGGAACCACTTGTAAACCCATGCAAAATCATGTCTTTCTTGTGCCACATATGGAACTAGAGAAAAGTTGTCAAAGGATATGCCAAGATGAGTAAACAAGACCATATTGTTAGGATGATTATGTATATTGTTAATTGTTTTTCAATAATATGATTTTAAAATATTTGTGAAACACATAAATTCCAATGAGGGACTAGACCACTTGATTAGGATAGAGAATGGAGTAGAGGAGAAATAGATGGAAGGATACTTCCCCAATGCTAACTTGTTTTAGGGTTAGACAACAATTGGGTACTTGGAGGATGTATATCACTTGAATATGGTAAATAATCCTAAGGAATGAATGTTCCAAAGTAAAGAATCCTAGCACATAAATCATTAAGATCTAATATAGTAGTAGTGAAATTATATAGAATAGGTATGAATGTAATATTGAGAAGATGTGTTCAACCATTAAAAACTAGACACTTGATACATGAATCCCATTACGGAGAGGTGGGTTGAGATTTTTTAGAAACCAATACAATACAAAATATTCTTCATGCAAGATTATGGCAGCCTACCATGTTTGAATATTTCTTCAAGAGGTGAAGAAGTGTGTATAGTGTCGAAAATAAGGAAATAGGCCTTACACAAGATAATTTCATAAGTTAAATCCTATTTTAACCTTGCAACATGTGGTGGTTTGCATAGGGGTAAATGACTCTAAGTGCATGTCCTCAAAGGATATCGCAATCCTCATTCCATATCTAAATAGAGAGGTAGCAAATAAAACCTCATCATGATGAGGAGGGATAGCAAAAAATTTGATAACAACATGGACATCAATGGAGTGTGCAACATTATGAGATACAACAAGATCCTAGGGAGGACCCTGAGGAGGAATGGGTGGCATTTTTTTGTCCACCTTTTTTTTTCCCTATGTATGTAACCATAGGCTCATGGATAGGGGTTTTGACATCTTTAATATCATGGGTAGGGACTAAGAAATCTAAGTTAGAAGAGATAACCTTGGAAACCTTAGGAAAATTTGGTTCATGGTTAGGGATCTCCCATCTCATGGTACTAGCAAATGGGGGGTAGGGTTCACACATCTATCCATATTGTGCAAGTGAGGAAACTAGATTCAATTTAGAAATGATTGGATGTAACTACAAATTAGGAGGGAAAGGTAATAAGGGTGGTTGTGCACTAGAATCTCCCAAATACAAATGTTCTATCTACACCAATCATATTTTATGTTATCTTTTAACAGATGTGTCACCCCATCCAAAATCCCCACTTGACAATGTCTTTTGCCCAGATCAACCCATCGAAACGTGTCTTAAGGCCAAAAATAGGGTAAATGCCTTGTCTTCGCCCCACAAAATAAGTAAAATAATGTTAAAAGTAGTGGTATTTCATTTGTGTTGAAAAAGACGCCCACTTATTCTACACCTCTCATGTCATTTCACAAAGTCGTACTAGAGTCAAACTCAACAAGGTCTTATTTCCCTGTTGATTATGCCAAGCCTATTCCCTTGGTTGTGGTTTCGCTAGATAGTAGATATGGATAGTGGGAATCTAGTTAATCCATTCATGTGCATCACTAATTAGATGATGAGGCATTTGGCTACCTTAAGAGAGTCATAGTTACTCACATCGTTTACCCGTGGTTGGTTGAATTTCTTCACTTTAACATTCAGAGAACTGGGCAAAAATCACATTGTGTCAGCATTCGCAAGGACCATCGCAATTCTTTGTTTTAATTAAATAGTCAGATTCCCCTTGTCTGAACCAACTCCGAGTCGACTTTTATAAGGTTATATATTAATTATATTAAATATGTTAATTAGATTAAGGCTATTAAGCTTATATAATAATTACATTAATTATATATATTAGATTAAGGCTATTAATATATAATAATTACATTAATTATATATATATATATATATATATATATATATATATATATATATATACATATATATATATTAATTATTATAACAAAATAAAAATTAAACACTAAAAAAAACCAAACAATAAACTCACTTCATTCCATGCTAAGTAGTTGGAGGTAGAGGCCCAAACCCCAATGACAACGACACAGAGACAGAGTAAGAGAGAACCAACAAGAGTGACCCTTGTTCCTTCCATATAGTAGTAGTTGGAGGTAGAGCGCCCAAACCTCGCGACAATGACAGAGACAGAGCAAGAGAGAACCATCAAGAGTGACCCTCGTTCCTGACAGCAAGAGAGAAATGGCCCCGCGTGAACTATGAAGACAGGGACCCCACCTACGGAGGAGACAAATCCAAGGGGGGTTTTCTAGAGCACCAACAATGCCGCCAAAATCGATATGAATTAGTTTTTTTTTCTACCCAAAAATGGGTTTTTCTATGCAAAATAACAAATTTTAAGAATATAGGTAATGTATTGTTGTGGCAAACAACAACCACAATTTATTTTTCACAGCAGCCCCCTATTAATTTTTGTTAATGTCACATTGATTTGTTCTTGGTTTTATATTTTTAGTGTCTTTTATGTCTTGTTTGTCATTTTGACATTCTCTTCATCTTTTTCTCTTCGATATCCTTCCATTAATATGGTTTGTTTTATTTGATTTTCTATATGTCATGTAAATATTTTATTATTTAGTTGATTGTATTTTCATTGGATTATTAAATCACAATAGCTTGTTTAATTATTGAAAATAGTTTTAATATGAATTCCTCACATTCACTTTGTTCAAAAACAAGATTACGAGGAATATTTTTACCATTCAATAATTAACATGTGATTATAAAATGTGGTTTAATTGGTTGATTTAAATTTTCCAACAATTGAGGATATTATGCAAATTTCCTCAAATTTGCATAATATCCTCAATTTCAAAAACAATGTCAAGTTAAGTTATTTTATATCTTGTTTATTTAGAATATGTGATATCAATCATATTTGATTTTATTTGGAGATCTTGTAGTTTATTTTTAATAGATTTTGTTATGAATTTGTTATTGGTGTCTATTACAAATCTGCAATTCAACTATAGTCTCAAAAATAGTTCATCTGCATTAAAAATTATTCAAGGTGTAATGATTGGGCAACATCTATTGGCAAATTTGTATCATTTGTAGGAGGAGATCTTTCGGCTTCTTTTCTGGGAAAACAGTGAGATATATTTCCAAACTGTTGAAAACCCACTTCCCAAATTGGGTTTTTTACCTTCATCGAGGGCCTTTACCTTATAAAATGAACAGATTGAGATCAATCTTATCATATTCAAGAGGGAGTTTACATAATTTTTGTGCTGTCAATTTTCAGGAGGCAAAATTCCAGATTCAATCCCAGCCAAACAGTGAGGAATTTAAGTAAATGGTTGAAAACCCATTTCCAAAATGGGTCTATTCACTTAAAATCTAGCAGATTTGCTTAGAAAGTGAAGAGATTTGGAGAAAACATGACCTAAGTGAGTCATACTAGATTTCAGTTCAATTTCAGAAGGCTAACTTCAAACATATATTCTGAGCAAAAAAATAGGAATATGGAAAAACAATTGAAAAACCATTTCAGAAACAGGGTCAATTACCCTATATTAAAAGGATTATCCTATAAACTCAACTGTTTGGGAGAAATATTATCAGGAAGGAGGCGTACCATTTGTTGTTATGCTAGTTCACAAGAATCATTTTTGCACGTGGATTTCCGGGAAATCAGTGATGAATCACTTCAAATGGTTGAAAAAATACCTCAAAAACAGGCCCATGTACCTTATACTAAAAGTGTTTTCGAAGATATGGAACCATTTGGGATATATAATGTTTTTTTTTGGTGGATTATGTCCAAGATTAGTTACTTTGCAAATTTGTAGTTGATTTGTTCAATTTTAGAAGTTGATTGGAGGATGAAGTTTTGGCTAATCAAGGGAGATTCAACCTGAAGGAAAAATGAATGTATAAAACTATGTTTATTCATGAGTGTATGGGGTTCCAGATCTGAAACCGGGGGAAGTAATTCTGTAGGGAAAGAAGCACTTGATTACACTATTCTATTAGAGGGATTCTCTTCTATGGGATTCTAGGAGGATCATGTAAGAACAAATTTTGAATTTTAATAAATAAATTGTGATATCATTCCACTGTGATGATTTGCAAATTTTGTTACTTTTTCTTGTTAATTCTGTTTTGATTTGAATCTTTAATTTCTTAAAGCTAATTTTACAGAGAGGAAATATATTTTAATCAGAATTCAACTATAGATTCATAGAAATTTGATTGTAGTTAATGACAATTATTTATCATTTAATTGTAATCCTATTTTGTTTTGTGCATCATCGCTACATTTCAGGCCAATTTTAGATCATCTCAGCCCTCTCCCAAAGTATTTTTGGAAGAGGATGAGGAAGATGAGGCGAGCCAAGGCTTCGCGGGTTAGGTCCAAACCCCAGCCAGCCACGCCTCGCATCCGGTGAACGCTGATTCAGGTACCTTCCTGACGCCTGTCCCTGCTTCTTCAACGTTTGGAGTTGTAGCCGTGTCCAGTGGCAGCTGTTTGCGTTTCAACAGACACCGAAAGCATCTCTGCGACGCTGATTGAGAAGCGGTAATCGGCAATGTACCGTGGAGGTCGATGTGGACGCTATTTCAGCAAATACTGTGGTATGTGTCGATCAAAGTGTTTTAGTGGGGCATTCGAGTGGATTGTGCAAGGGCGCGACTTCTGAATGTTTGTAGGTGGTAGCCGCCTTCCACGATGGCCCCAACTTTGATCGACGAGAAGGAAAAAGATCCGGTCGAAGCTTTCAATATGTTAGTCCGCTCAGCAGGACCTAAACCCAAGCCTTTTCTCAAGTCTAAGTTTGTTAAGATGGAGGAGATCCCCTCTCTCGAGTTAGATCCAGAGGACCCTTACAAGCTTGCCCTCCTTCTAGCACGTAAAATGCCCTAATCGGAAAGTTTATTGGGTTATGGCCAAGCCCCAAAATGCTGGATGCATGGATGGAAGAACGATGGAAGATGTTGATACAGGGAAACACTACTCTATATGCAGTAGGCAGGGGTTTCTTTGTCTTCAACTTCACGAGGAAAGTGGACCGCGACTTAGTTTTCAGATCCGTCCCTATTTCCATGGGTCATAATGCTCTTTTAGCTCCCTCGGACTTTGACTTTTAACCCTCGAGTCGATCAAGATCAGCCCCTCGCTTAATAGGCTGGCTCCCCACCTTCCAATGCACTGGGATAAGCTCATTGAGGACATTGAAAACAAGCTTTGGCCGGATGCATGGAGTCGGAGGGGAACACCAATTCAAGCAAGACGATTTGTGTTGAGGTAAACTCTTGAAAAGGACTGATGCCATTAAGCTCTCCCTCGGGGAATGGAGCCATATCCAAGAAATGGACTACGAAAGGCATTCTTTGGCGTCTGCGCGCCTACGGTCACTTCAAGAAAAAGCTGTCCCAAACCTCCGTGGAGCTCGACTGCTTAAAGAAGATGATTTTCAAACAAGAATAAACCGACGGAAGACAGCCTGCCAATGAAGCGGGATCTAGCCTGTGCCCAAAGGCTCCATACAGGCAAATCTAGAGACAAACATCTTTGATGTGTTGAAGGAGGATGAAGCCCAGCATCCAGAAGCAACAACAGTTAAGGAAGACTCCCCGGCAGACGAAAGCCTCCCAGATTCCACCCCCACAAATTCAGTAGTAGCGAGAGAAATACGGGCTTCAGATCCGGAACCCTATGCCCAAGCAGGTCTGATTGTTAAAGTCCCCTCTAGCGGCTCTGGGAGAACTTATGAACCTGAAGACAATACAGTCCAGTCTCCACCCCTTACCCGAGCGCAAAAGACCAACAAAGCACGCAAAGAAAAAGAGGCGGCCTCCAACATCTCTTTAGGATCTCAGAAAAAGCTGGACCTCTACATTAAGGGGAAATTTTCATCCCCTCGGTTTAATGCTTACTTTTTGTCTTCTATTGTGCTCACAGTCTGTGAGAATTTATTCATGTATGCAACCTTTGTCATTTTCTCGAATTAGGTCAAGAAGCAAATGGGATGGGTTTCCCAAGACGCTCACAAGAAGGTTGGCAGCACTGCTAGAGGCCACCAACTTTCTTCAGATATGTAACTTTCCTCTATCTGTGTGGCTCCCCGAAGTCGACAATGCAATATAACCGCTCGCTAAAAATTTACTGTTACATTGAAAGAATTATTTCTTCAATATGATAGTAGATTTTCTATTGAATCTATTTTATTCAGTTTAAGTATATGTTTTGATTGATTTGAATAACTATTTATTTAAGTCATTATAATGCATATTTGCATGAATAACTTGCAAATCATATTAGTTGTTTCTATGATTTGCAAGTGAATCCCACTTCAATTCACATCGCATTCTTTCCCCTTTATAACTTTGCCTTTAGATCTCGTATGAGATCTACATCTTGTCCTATTCGAGATAGGATAATTTAAATTTCCTTTCTGTCATTTGTATTATAGTTTAGATTTGCATTTGAATTTAGAATAATTTTATTTCATTTTCCAAAGTCTCATTTTGCAGGAGCAAACCCAAGCGTGGCTTTGTTGGGCCCTTATTTCAGCTAACATGAAAGATTGTCCTTTTCAAGTGGCCACAAGAAGGAAAATATTTCCCTTTATTTGTTGCTATCATCAATATTTAATATCATAAGTTAGCAAGTAGAAGGTAGTGTATATATTTGTACATATATATTAACTTAGCTGAGATTAACGTTAGGTTAAGACATGGGTAAATGGAGACCCATTGAACCAGTCAGAATCATCATCCCAAATAGTTAAGGGTCTAATTGGGACCCCGACTAGGTGATCTTTTATAATGTTGAACGTATCATTTTTTTCCCATCAACATTTTTGGCTCTAGAAGGAGGGCCAAATGACAAAGTAAAAGTATAATAATTTGATTCTTCTATGAGCCATTTTTTTAACACCTTATAATTTTTTGTAATGGCTCATAAACTGCCTATATGGAGTTGTATATCTGGTTGCATATCAAGCACTCCAACAAAGGTAGTTAAAAACTTGTCATGGGTAAAATTTAATGGTGAGTCTTATTATTTTTCATTTCATCATGTTCATCAATTTATTTTGAATTGTAAAAATTTTGATATCGATGATGGTGTTATGTGCAAGATTTTAACTCTCACCTTAACAGGCCAAGCAAAAGACAGGTGTAGATCATTAATGTATTGGCTCCTCTATAGGATAGATGATGAATGGTTCTTGAATGTTCCTTCAAACATTTCAAGATTATGATTGTACTCAGGTTTTCCTAGAACTTGAGAATTTGCGTAGAATTGAAGGTGTGTCTTATGAGGATTTTCTTCTTAGATTCAAATTATTTTTCTTTAAATTTCAATCCAAAGATTTTCCTTCAAAGCTTTAAATTAATAGGATTATATTTAGGACACATTATTCCTTGTATTAATCACAATGAGTAAGAAGATATTATTTTTCTTAGTCTATTCACTACTATTGATGAACCTGTTGTTGAACTTGTTGTTGATTACATTTAAACTGAAAATGTAGAAATTATGAAAGAAAAATCTCTCAGAAAACAGAATATAGATTTAAAAATTAATGGTGTCTATGAATTTGTTCTAAAAACAGATACCTATGCTAAAGAAGAAAAACACACAATTAGGTAATTCTAAAATTGAAAGAAATCAACAAAGTAATGATTCAATTGATAACATGTTTCCTACAACATCTACTTCTAAGTTTCTTTTCTATCAATGATTTTCTTACCACATGATTCGTGATTATATAAAATATTTATTTTCGTGAATATATATTTAACCAAAGACATGACATTCCTGAAATTATTTCAAATAATGAGGAATCTAATCTATGTGCTAAAGATAATGATGAAGAAATAGAATTGAGAACTCATGAAATAATTTTATAATTTTTAAAGATAGGGAATCATTTATCTCATCTGTTCAAATAGTCATTATTTTTCATACCCTGATCTTTTTACTGATTTTAATTCATTTGATGATCATTTAAAATCCCCTATGCTCTCAGATGTTTTTCTAGAAAAAAGGGGAGTTACCATAAATTTAGTAAATGATGAAATACTTGTAAGTTTTGATCAAAGTAATAAATTATCAAATTTGTATCCTTTCAACAATTATGAGAACTTTCAGCAATGTACATTTGATTGTTCTTCTTGTTATAATTTACTTTTTATAAAGGATGAAATTGAATTCATTTATGATGATAATTTGGAGATTGAAAATATTGAGGCATTTCACCCCCAGGTGATGGTTATATCATGACCTTGTTGCTCCACACCTGAGATTCTCCAGATTATTCTGATTACATTATTTTAGCTACTACTTGTAAAAAATAAATTCTTGTGAATAAGTCATTTATGTATTATAACAATAATGTTAACATTCTTGTAACTAGTAATGTAATTTTTTTCCCATTGTAAATAATACTAACTTTTCTCATCAGGGTGAGTAGACTACTTTTTCAATCATGTTTCCATTTCAACAATTTCACAATCATTTTCAAAACAGACTGAAAAACTTTGGTTGGAAAAATACATTCTCAAATGAGACTTCATAATAATTTGTTTTTCTGCTTCACAAAAATGATGTACATATAGATTAATTCATTCTTTGATTGCTTGTTATTCATCCATTTTTTGTTACTAATTCATGTTGTATATATGATTGCAGGAATAAATCAAATGGAATGGCTTCATTGGAAATTTGACTTTACTTAACCCTAGTTATTTTTGTAGAATATATTAGAGTAGGATAGAATAGGGAGAGTTTCTTTTAGTTTGGCCTTTTTTCCATTAGTTTGAATAAAGAAGTTGTGAGATTATGGGTTAATATTGAGCTATCTTCAAGGTAATAATTTTTCCATGTTCATTCTTATCATCTTATTTTCCATGCTTTTCATTAAAGTTGTGTTATAAGCTTTATTATTAAAACCAATAATTTAAAGCTTAATCATTGTTGCAAGAAGTAAGATTTGAAAGAGGGACAATATACAATACTTTGGTAAAATGTTTATGAGTCAATTTTTCTTCCCATTTCCACTGTGAATGGGTAATAGTTGTAGCAAACCAACTGGGTGTCAATGCTCAACCTTTACCTTTGGCATTCCAAACATTTGGCAATAAAATTAGCAACCTATTTCTTCATGCCCGCCAATACATTACTTTTGACTGCTGCTATAGTTTTCTGATATCCCCGGTGCCCAACATAAGGCATACTGCATTTCTCCCAATATCAGATTTTTCAATTCGATGAGAATTTGGTACATAAATTATGCCCTCGTACATGATAATTTCATCATTAACAAGCTTGTATTCCTCAATTTTCCGGCCGCGAATTACCTTGTTGTACTTTTGCTACCACTCCCTTGTATTGCAACCGATTTAGCAACTCCTCTAAAATCTCTATGTTTCAAATCTGATTGGTACATGATAATGGTTGTGGCATGCATTTCAAGCACCCTCCTGCTAAGTGCATCAACCACTTTTTTCTCTTTCCCTTTATATATACTTCTTTATATAAAAATTCATATTCACTAGGAAATTCTAACCATCTTCTTTGGCTAGCATTTAGAGTTGGTTGATCAAATAAATATTTCAGACCATTATGGTTTGTCTCATCTCAAACCTTTTTCCCATTAGGTAGTGTCTCCATTTCCTCGTGGCATGCACTATGGCTACCAACCCAAATCATGAGTGGCATATGTCTTTCATGCTCCTTCAACTTCCCTTGGATTTGTACATATAACAAACCCATTTTGACTGAGGACTCCACCAAGTCCTTCTCTAAATGCATCTGTGCATACAATGAAGTCTCATTTGGATATGCAATCCTATTGAGCACTTGTTAATACCTCCTTCAAGTGTTGGAAACATTTCTCACAATCCAATATCCATTGAAACTTCAAACCCTTCCTTTGCAAGGGAAGGATTAAAAGTAACTTTTGAGAATCCTTCAATGAATCTCCTATAGTATCCTACAAGGCCATGAATGATCTGACCTCTATGTCACATTTCTTTTTTGGCACTACCACTTTCTAATGGCATCTATATTTTCAAGATCCACTGCTATCCCATTATTTGAAATGATATGTCCAAATAATGAATTTGTTTCTCATAAAATGAGCACTTGCTTAGTTTGGCATACAACCGATGCTCCATTAATACTTTCAAAGGTAACACCATCTCAATGATGCTCATGTTCTTTTCAATTTGAAATATACAAGGATGTCATCAAAAAGACAATGACAAACTTGTCTAAATATTCTCGAAAAACACCATTCATTAAGCACATGAAAATAGCCGGTGCATTTCTGACAAACCCAAATGGCACCACTTGGAACTCATAATGACCATACCTTGGGTCCTCAAGGTGGTCTTGTTGATATCTTTCTCTTTAACCCTTACCTGATGGTGGTCTCAAATCTCTGAGATCTATCTTGAAAATATTTTCGTATCCTTCAATTGATCAAAGAGATCATCGATCCTTGGAAGAGGATAATTGTTCTTTACCACTTTATTCAATTTTCTGAAATCAATGCACAATCTAATGTCCCATCATTTTTCTTCACAACAAGATCACCTCAAGGTGACACACTTGGGTGTATATACCCTTCTTCAAAATCTCTTCAATGAATTTCCTATAGTATCCTACAAGGCCTATGAATGATCTAACTTCTGTCACATTATTGGTTGTTGGTCATCCTCTAATGGCCTTTATTTTTTCAGGATCCACTTCTATCCCATTATTTGAAATGATATGTCCTAAATAATGAATTTCCATCCGATAAAATGAGCACTTGCTTAGTTTGGCATACAACCGATGCTCCATTAATACTTTCAACACCATCCTCAAATGATGCCTATGCTCTTCTTCTAACTTTGGAATATACAAGGATGTCATCTAAAAAAGACAATGACAAACTTGTCTAAATATTCTCGGAAAAACACCCATTCTATTAAGCACATGAAAATAGCCGGGTGCATTTGACAACCCAAATGGAACCATCAGACCACTGTGAACTCATAATGACCATACCTTGTCCTGAAGGTGGTCTTGTTGATATCTTCCTCCTTAATCCTTACCTGATGGTATCTCAACCTGAGATCTATCTTGGAAAATATATTTGCATCCTTCAATTGATCAAAGAGATCATCGGTCCTTGGAAGAGGATACTTGTTCTTTACAGTCACTTTATTCAATTGTCTGAAATCAATGCACAATCTTAATGTCCCATCATTTTTCTTCACGAACAAGACTGGGGCACCCCAAGGTGACACACTTGGGTGTATATACCCCTTCTTCAGAAGTTCTTCAAGCTGCATTTGTAACTCCTTTAGCTCTGGTGTACTCATTCTATAAGGAGTCTTTGACACTGGAGCTGCTCCAGGCATTAAATTTATAGAGAAATCAATATCTCTCTTTGGGGGTAGTCCTGGTGCCTCCTTGAACACATCTTCAAAATCTTCCAGGACTACATGATCTTCCAAATTTGGCACCTTATCTTTAGGTGTCTCTTCCATATGAGCTGCAAATATTTGACACCCTTTTCTGTAACATTTCTTCAGCTGAAATTTATCTCATGGTTACTGCCCTGGGAATTCTCTGTACTTTCCTTAGGTTCCCTTCCTCATCTAAGCAAGTGAATTCCTTGTTATGACAGTCTAGGATAGCATGATGTTGATCCAACCAATCCATCCCAATTAGACAGTCATAGGAACCTAAAGGCAAGATGTTCAAATCTACCCTGGTGTTCAGTCCATTCATGTCCATAAGACAAGACTTAACCATATCATTAACTTTTCTTTTGGCTTCGATAGCCAACTGCACCAACCAAGATTTTCCATGCTTGCTTCTTGGCAAATGCAAACTTTCCATCTTCTTAGGATCTATATAACTATGACTAGCTCCTGAATCAATTAAAATAGCAATGGTTTGGTTGTTGATCATACCTTCCACTTCAATCATATGTGACTGATACTCTTCTTGCTTATTGTCCAGGGCTACATAGATCCTTGGTACATTTATGCCCATGTCCTCCACTATTTCAGTTTGTTGTACATTGTGAATAGTCCTGAATTTTTCACCTCTGTGAGGACAATCTCTGAACATATGATCTCCTTTACAACATCAACATTGAATGGGTGGTTGCCTTGGCCTTTGACTCCCTATCTCAATCGTTCTAGTTTCTCTAGAAGTTGGTTGTCCCTAAGGATTATTTCTGAAGAATGGTGGCGTAGTCCCCTTCTTCCTCTGATCCATCTTGAATTTCTTTTTGTCTTCCCAAGATTTTTGGAAAGTTGGCCTTGCTTTCTGCTGATCATATAGGCATTTAGCTCGCCTTATGGTCTCCTCCAATGTCTTGGGATCATCATACTATATTTTGTCACTGATGAATGATGACAATCCACTCAAATACCTCTGAATCTTAACTGTCTCATCCTTGATGAAAGAGACATACTTCAGCAGTTCTAAAAACCTTCTTTCATATTCATCAATGGTCATATTCCCAATCTTGAGTTCAAAGAAATCTTTCATTTTCTTGTCATAGTATCTCTTAGTCAAGTATTTCTTCTCAAAATACTTCTTGAATTCCCTCCAAGTAACACTTTTCTCTTTAATGTGTTGCACTTGCACAAGTTGATCCCACCACATGGATGCATTTCCCTTGAGTTGATAGATGACAATTCTACCTTCTGCATGAGAAGAATAATTATGAAATTGAAAATATTTTCTCATGCCCAGCAGCCATGTCTATGCATCTTCATCCTTATTGTGTTCACCATCAAATGTAGGAGGTTTGATTTTGTTCATTTCTCCTCGTAGCTCATCCACCCCAGAACTCTTATGCTTCCTGACAGGGGATGGACTTGAGCTGTTGTGTGCTCTCTTATTGAAATTCCTCGGGGAGTGGTGGTAATGTCTACTAACACTTCTTGTTCTTCTTTTCTCATCCGGAGACTTGCGACTTCCTGATTTGCTTGAGCCACTCTCCTTATCCAATTTATTTTCTATTATGTTCAAGCTCTGCATTAACTTCATGTTGAAGTCATCTTGTTGCTCCTTGACTGTCATAAGCCTTTCATTATTAGCTTTATGGATTTGGACATCCTTCTGCAAATTTTTAATGGTCTCTACCATATTCATGTTTTCATCTCTTCCTTCTCCATGTCCATTGGAGTTTGTTCCTTCAATGCCCAAATGGACATCCATCCCTCTAATTTCATCTTCCTGGTTGTTATTCCCATGTGCCTCTTCCATTACTATGGACTTTATTCTGATCCTGATCTGATCTAGTTGTTGTTAACTCTGCAAAATGTGCAGCCAACAAAACTTTATCAGGCTAACTGTTTCAACAATTCATGAAAAATATGAACCATTTTGGTTCAATAATATATATCAGAATTATTTCTTCTGATTTCCTAAAAAATTGAGTGCCCAAATCAATTTTCTGGGTGGATATTTAGATTCCACTTTCCAATACCTTTCCAACACCTTCTCCCATGCTCAATTCCGAGTACTAAGCAGAAAGTTATGGCTATTTAAAAATTGTCCATTAATTTTCCTGTTCATTTTTCAACTTGGCGCAACTCTGCGCTGTAATTATGCATTTTTTCACCCACTCCATTGGATTTTTCATAGGATCTCAATTGGGTTTCTTCATATACATATTATGGACACTCTTTCCAAGTTTCACCTTTTTATGGGTTCTGGGCTGCTAGTTACAGCATGCTGAAGTTCTAGGCCAATTTGTGTTTTTGGTCTGGAATGCTACATGTACCCTCTTTTCCATATTAAACATCTTTAACATGCCCAAAAATTTAATTCAGCTCTAGTAATGTCTTCTATGGTTCAATAGCTTTCCATTCACTGCTCTTGCGCCTCAATCTGATTCCGGAGTAGAAAGTTATGGCTCTTTGAAGCTAGTTGGGTCTTAAAATTTACCCTCCATTGTTTGTGTTGAGAACAGACCATAATGGTCTGAAATATTTATTTGATCAGCCAACTCTAAATGCTAGGCAAAGCAGATGGTTAGAATTTCTAAGTGAATATGATTTTGATATAAAGCATATCAAGGGGAAAGAGAACAAACAGGTTGATGCACTCAGCAAAAGAGTGCATGAAATGCATGCTACAACCATTAGCATGTACCAATCAAATTTGAAACACAGAATTTTAGAGGCTGCCAAATCAGATTTGCAATACAAGGAATTATTGGAAAAATTACAGCAAGGTAATTTGCAACAAAAAATGGAAGAATACAAGCTAGATAATGATGAATTTATGTACCAAATTCTCATGAATTGAAAAATCTGATATTTGGAGAAATGCACAACGTACCTTATGTTGGGCACCCAGGATATTAGAAAACTATTGCAGTTGTCAAAAGCCAATATTATTGGCCAAGCATGAAGAAAGAGGTTGTTGATTTTATTGCCAAATGTTTGGAATGTCAAAAGGTAAAAGTTGACCATAGACACCCAGCTGGTTTGCTACAACCATTACCCATTCCTGAGTGGAAATGGGAAGTTGTAACAATGGATTTCATCACCAAACTGCCCAAAACAAACAAGCAGCGTGATTCTATCATGGTAGTGGTGGATAAGATTACTAAAGATGCCAATTTTATTCCAGTTAAGCTCACTCACAAGACAGTGAACATTGTTGATGTTTATATGAAAGAAATTTCTCGATTACATGGAATACCCAAAACAATTGTGTCTAACAAAGATCCAAATTTTACCTCAAAATTTTGGAAGGGATTATTTAATGGATTTAGAACAAATTTGAATTTTAGTATGGATTATCATCTAGAAACAGAGTGGGTGAATCAAGTGATTGAGTATATGTTGAGGATGTATGTGATGGATAAACCATCAAAATGGGAAGACTACCTACACTTGGTAGAGTTTGCTTATAACAATGGGTACCAAGCATCTCTAAAGATGAGCCCATTTGAGGCACTTTATGGAAAAAAGTGAAACACACCGGTAAGTTGGGATAACCTGGCAGATAGAGCAGTGGTTAGGCCAGATTTGCTCAGGGAAATAGAGGAGTAAATGTTGAAAATAAAACAAAATTTAAAGGTTGCCCAAGACAGGAAAAAAAGTTATGCTGATAAGGGAAGAACTCACAGGGAATTTAAAGTTGGGGACCATGTATTCTTGAAAGTGAAGGCCAACAAAAGTTCTCTGAAGTTAGGAAATTGTTCCAAGTTGGCAACTCGTTATTGTGGGTCATTTGAAATCCTAGAGAGGATTGGTCCAGTAGCTTATATAATTGCATTGCCTGCATCTATGTATGTTCATAATGTATTCCATGTATCATTGCTCAAGAAATATATACCTGATGCTAATCATGTTATTGATTGGAATGTGATTCAGGTGGAGCAAGAAGGATCTTTCCAAGTGCATCAGGTACGCATTTTGGACCGGAAAATCAAACAACTCTGGAATCGAGCCATAGGGCTTGTAAAGGTCCAATGGACCTGGTATGGTCTTGAGGACGCTACTTGGGAGCATGAAGATGCAATGCAGGCAGAATACCTGCATCTTTTCGAGGATTTTTGAAAATTTTGTTGTATATGTGTACATGATGCACTGAGGACAATGCATAAATAAGGGGAGGGGATTGTAATATCCCTAGGTTGAACCCAATTGTAAATGTAAATGGAAATGTACTTAAGCTGGTGAGTTGTTTGATATCATTTTGGTATGCACCTTTCATGGCATAGTGCACGCATGTACTGCGTATTAAAAGGATGAAGTGTGCACATTCTTGGATACAACGTGCAACAACTTAAGTGCGTGCGATGTTGAGGCCAGGGAGCCTTTGTGTATATGATATTTTTTATAGGTTGGTGAGCCCGTTTTGTGATGATTAGGCCGGAAATCCTAGATGTTAAAGGCCAGTGCGCCTATTTTGTACATGTCTCATCATTAATATAAAATACATCGTTGTGCGCAAACCGACCATGATAAAAGAGTATGGGGGACTAAACTCCACTAGTTAGGGAAAGGGGGGCTAAAAGTTAAGGAAAAAGGCTAAGCTAGGGAGCTTAAGCCAAAAAGGAATACTATATTAATATTTCTTAAAATATAAAGTATGGATAATTATTTTATCCTAAGTTCCAAAGTTGGGGACAAGTGGGCCAAAGTAGCTTCCAACATGACAAGTGTCAAGTTGGGGACATNTAGGGAGCTTAAGCCAAAAAGGAATACTATATTAATATTTCTTAAAATATAAAGTATGGATAATTATTTTATCCTAAGTTCCAAAGTTGGGGACAAGTGGGCCAAAGTAGCTTCCAACATGACAAGTGTCAAGTTGGGGACATGCATACATATTGTTTGGACTTAGTTCATTCTTCCCATCATTCAGTCATCTAGTCAATCATCCATGAGCATTCACACACTCATTGAGCTATCCTTCGTACCTTCATGACTGTACCTGGACATGTATCCATACTCATACATGTTTGTGTAGTTAGTTAGCTTGGGAGTTGGACTGAAGAAGCAAGTTGTCAGGCCCGTGTGATATTGAAGAGGCGGGTTTTCAAGCCCGTGATCAATTCTCTGGGTGAGAGAATTGTCGGGAATTGATTTCCTGAAGGTGCTAAACTGCAGTTACATTGCTCTGAGACTTCCTGTTCGGTCTGTTGCCGAAGCCCGGAAAGGAAGTGGGGTAGTCGAAGGACTATTGAGCAGAGAAGGGGCACACTTCCTAGGGATGGACAGGCATGTGGGGAATGAGGGACTGTAGGTTGTTAGTTTAATTTGGCACCTGTGACGGAGTCTTTCCTATTGTCTATGAGCCATTAGCCTGGTTAGGAATCCCTTTACCCGGGTGGAGTTTAGTCCCAACTCGAGGGTGACCCACCGCTGAGAGTGATGAGCAGTGTGGTCTAAGGATGGGAGGTTCGTGGAAGTTCTGCACGCAGTTGGTGATATTCTTACCAAGATAAGTGCCAATTGTGTGATAAATTTACATGTTGCATTATTATTTATGTGTTTATTTTTATGGGTTTATCTTATGTGTGTTTATAACTGTCTGTATATTCATGGGTATTTCCTGTATATGTTGCATGTATATGTTTATTGTTATTTCAGTAGGAATCTGTGCATTTACAGATGTATTTTTCTGTTTACGTTTTCTATATATATTTATGCAAGAGTTATGTGTGTATATGTTTTTAATTGCATGTAGTTTGAAAAATTTATGTGGCATAGCTCAGTTGGGTGTCAGGTATGTTACAATATGTTCCACAGAGAGAATGAAAGAGTTCTCTCATGTAGCGTGGCCCAGTGTGGGTGGACGAGGAAGATTTTTTAATCATAACTGCTCTTTAGTTAGAATTTTACTTTTGCAATAAAAATCCTAATTCATTCTAAATCATTTAAGACATAACCTATCTAGGTCTCAACATAACTGAAACACATATCAATTTTCTTTCTTATGTTGATATATTTCTTTTCATTTTTGTCTTATTGTCTTTCTTGAATTTTTGGCTTATTAACTTATCCTTTCTTTCAAGTTTGTAGTTTCTTATGATTAGTGATTTAATTTAACTTTTAGCTTACAATTTGATTAGCTTCTCTTCGTTCTTAGTCTTCATTTGATTTCGTGGCATTTCTCAAATTTATGTGAGGGAAGATCTCTCTAAGCTACACTAGTTGGTTTACATAGGGAAATCCTTACTCTATATTTTTAAATAGGATTTCATTTATCTAAAGGTCATCTATACCTAGTTTTCAATTTTCTTGTACATCAATTGTTATCTATGGGGAACATTAAGACGTGTTTCAAGTATTATAATCTTACCTTTATAAGGAAAGAATTGCCAACATTATTTACTTTGAATCCCTCGCATATCCACCACATTTAAAATCCTCTACTTTAGTAGTTGAAGAGAAATAGTGAGGTCAAACTCAACTGGTATCGCATCTAGTACTTCAAGCTAAACCCTCTTGTACCACCCCGCTCTATTCACTTAATTGCTAGAAGCAATTATACAAATATATTTATCAAAAAGGTGTCATTAGAGAGTTGAAATCACATTTGTGTGGAAAGTGTGTGTAAACCCACCGGGGTACTGAACAGGCTCGCTGGCAGTGGGTAAATGCACACATGGTACTAAGACAACTTTGTCGGGGTAGTGAGCAGGCATGCTGGTAGCGAAGCAATGTCAGGAAAAGAGGAAATTTTATAATAGATGCATACTAATCCTTAAAGCCTCCTAGTTATTTTTGTTGTCCAAAAGTAGAGATGTAATTTAAAGTTAATAAATTTTCCCATATTTGGATTCACTGTTTTGGAATTAAGCGTTCAAGTACTTTCATCTTTAAAAGCTTATTTTGCTTTGATTTTGTCTTATGTGGGACCTTTTAGAATGATGTTGTGTGTAAGACATTTTTGAAAGAGTTCTTCTCATAATGCTCTTCAATGGTAGCTTCATAAACATGTACTTTCCCAATACTACTTGGTTTTGTTATTGCATTGAGACCGTCAATGACACCACTAGAAATTACATTATTATCTTCCTAGAATCCACTAATAAATTCCACCTAAACATGTGTCTCAGCCCTAAGCTCAAAACTTTCTCTACAATCATATTTTTCAACTTTTGGTTATGGATCGTCATTTGGAGCAACAAATTCATCACAAATTAAAGCATCAACATGAAAATCTTCAAATTCTTATAGGATACCAGTACCATCATTTCCATAGTTTTCTTGATCAGCTTCTTGGATAGCAGCATTGGGATTCTCTAGGGTATTTTATTCAAAATATCCCCATTCTTCTTCAAGTATGTCAAGCTCTCGTAGTTCCCTAGACAAGGTGAATTGTTGATGCATGTTTGAAGAGTCTTCCTTGTTACCATACTTTTTTGTTATAGCATCATATTGTGAATTCATCGTTATATGGTTCAAAAATTTCTTGGGAAAACAAATCAATTGGATCATCTTGATAGTCTTGTAAAACAACATCAAATATCTCCCTTCTTTGCATACAAAGTCCAATTAGGAAATTTAAATCTCAACAGTGTTCAACTAGCTACTCACAGAACTTCTTATCTTGTCAAATGTTCTCCTTAAGTGCTTGGTAACTTTCTTCATCAAGAACCTAATGGCATCCCATGTGATCTTGATCATTTTGAGGAGGATAAAGAATGACTTCTTGTAGAGATATCAAGAAGTTGTTATAGGTATTCACACCTTTGGAATTTGGCACCCCATCACTTGAGAAAATATTCAATGAAAACTGCAATGGAATGTATACTTCTTGGTTTGCAAGAGTGTACAAGCCAATCCCTTTGTGCTCCTAGAGAGTACTTAAAAACCATCATCATCACATCTTCATGTTCCACTTTGATTTTTGGAATATACTTCAAAATATTTACCACATGTGGGATGGCCAATGATTGGCCACCATCGAATTTCGAATAATCCTCCCACCATTCTAGTGGACATTGATTAGGGTACCCAGGGATATCCTTGACATCAAAATCCTTGTATATTTCATGAAATTACCATGGGACCATCTTTAATCACATCCAATATTCAAATTCAAAATTCAAAATTGATGCCAAATGCAATTTCATACCTTATTATGATGGAGTTGCCAAGCTAATATGTGATGTCTTCACAATGATTCTTGTTGCACCTCACAAGCATAAAGTCTTCAAAATTTGTAAATAAAAAGGTCTTCATTCTTCCAATGGAGTCGTAAAGAAAATATATTCAAGGTTTGAAAACTCCTCCAATGTCATTTTCAGGGAAATGAAATTTATCCCTAACAACGGTGCCAAAATTTTACCATATAAACTCACACTTTACTAGATAAAGTCCAAAAATATCAAGTGTGATATGAGTGAAACTAAGAGGGGGGCCATTGTCACCTCATAAACCCTCTTCTTCACTTCATGTCATCTCTCCTTCAATGCAAGGGGGGCTTCCCTAGGTTAACATTTCTAGATTTAGGGAAATGAAGCTCAATGTGATGTAAAGAGTAAACCCAAGAAAAATGGTTATGGTAAGTTTTATGGTATGAAAGATGATGGGAACACTAGAGACTAGTGTATTTTCATTAGGCATATGGGGTCAACTAGGGATTCTCTTAAAGAAGGAAAATAATGGATATTTGGTGATACCTAAGGTAGTCCACTACAAACCTTAGGATATCCTTGTATAAGATGACAACTAGGGTAGTCCACTACAAACCCTAGAAAATCCTCCTATGTCCTTTAACAATATTTTAAAATGATATCAAGGGAAGTTATTCCACTACAAACATTCCTAGGGCTTGCAATATATGATATATTCAAGAAAAATACAAGGAAACATGCATTATCACCACTTTGATCAGCACACCCACACTTCATACATTTAATGAATAACAAGATTTAAAGACAATATCAAGGGAATGTAGTCCAATGTTGTGCCCGTTTTGTCACTTGGGTGAGCAAAACAATGGTACTTGCATGCCTAGTTGGGCCTGCTAGACAAGCCAAAAGTTCATGAGTGGGTTAAACAAGCCAAACACATGCAATAAACAAACTAAAACAACTAAGAAAATAAAAACTATAATGCATAAAAAACTTAGAACCATAAACAATCAACCAATGACCAAGATAATGCCATCAATGGATAACTATATTAGTTGGCAAAACACTGTAGAAAAAATGAGGATTTATGGGTCCCATCTTCCTCCTTGGGAGGGCTCTTGAGTTCCCTAATGGAGAACTCTTCTTACAATGGAATAAAAATGGAAAATGATGAAGAAAATCAATGCATATTCCCTCAAGAGGTGAGTGGAATGGCCTATTGCAATGATGCTTGAATACTCCAAGGAGAAAAGAGGATTCTCAAGGGAGAATTGAGGCAGCATAACAATACTATGAAGATCTTGGTTTCTTAGTGCACCCATGGCTTCCATTTATAGCATTTCTTCAAGGCAAAATGTAATTGGTTCTTGGTGTGAACAAGGGGCCTTTTAGGGCACCCTTTGGTCCTTGAGCAGCCCCCCATTAAGATTTTGCTTAGATATGGAGGTCAAATCAGGTTGGGAGCTGGTCCATAAGTGATTGGGGGGGCGACAAGAACCATAAATGCATCGTTCACAAGAGTGCTTGACTTTTCTTGTACATAGTGTCGCATTTGGCGCATTGTGCACTCTAAGGGCTTTGTTGGCCCACGCACTATGTGCACGCTTCCTTTAGTGAGTTTGTGCATGTCAATTTTTGCCCAATTGTATATTTTTTGCCTTTTGAAATGCATTTTAGTGTTGCAAGTGAACCAATTATTGTTGGCATTGTTGTATTTCTGTAACCATTTGCGTGCAATGTTGCGGACGAAATTTCAGTGATAACAGATGCCCCCTGATGTGTGAGGTTAGGAGCATACGTATAGCTGAAATACATCAATGTTTCTTCTATTGAGAGTGCCATTGTAATGAAGAGTGTTGAGAGGAACTACAAGAGCAATCTGTCGGAGGGAGAGGGGAAACTGTGGGACCCAAACCTTTCTCTAGGGAGAAAAAAGAAAATATATATACAAATGAGGCGGGCATGCCCCATCCTCGTGTCATGTAACCAATTTTTTTAAAATAAATTGGGGTGAACAATAATAAAGTAGTAAAATAGAAAAAAAATTGTCCAATTAAAATTTGGAATCCCTAATTTAGCTCATGGTCTAAATTTCGTCCCTAAAATCTTCCTTGTGTAGGGCATAGAAGAGAGTACCATGGTGATTGATGGTTGGAAGAGCCCCCATAGTGTTCTAAAGTGAACAGATTGACTATGTGATGAGAGAAACAAGTTGGATTGAGTGGGATTAGATTCCCATAGATACTTCTTTCATCCTAGTAGTATCATGGTTTAGCTTGAGGGTGTAATCCATAGCATGTTCCTACTGTTGGGTGATGACTCACTCCTCAACCACTAGTTTGGTGTACTTCATTAAATTACGTATAAGTATTCATATTCATCTCTACTTAGAATGCTTTTAAGTTTGTAATATATCATGTGATTTCATGAGTTCAAATATAATGAATGCATTATGATTATGAATGGATATATGGATGAGATTGATAATAATGTCATATCAGTGATGCATGTAAATGTAAATAAATCCTTGTTGAGGAATGATTGAGCATTTGTGTGCATGCATGGTTATTTATATTGTGTTTTTTTATAACATGCACAATGCAATTGTTATTGCATGATTATTTTGTGATGAAGCTATTGATAGACCCATTCGACTTTGGGGATGCTACAAAGTGATATTAGAGCTAAGCTTACAACACTAGACTATTATGGGAAGAAAATATAAGTGTTAAGATGGAATTTACAATTGTACACCAATTGTTCGACAAAAAAACCTTATTGAGAATTGGGGGAGAATGTCATAAGCATTCAAGATGATGAGCTAAATGCTCATAATGGTGATATGGTGGATTTAATTTAGAATGTGGATTAATATTAAAGCCCATGTGTTGGATATGGAAGTCTAATATGATTCGTAAGGTTTATGGTTTGATTCTAGGAAATGGGCAAACTTGTTCCAATAATGAGTTTTAATTTTCCAATCAATGAGTGCTTGTTCATGTCATTGTTCCATATAATTTCAAAAGTTGGGTTCTTGCGTTATTTATGGATGATGGGATTTGATCAATATTTAGTATATGGTAGTTGTAACTCATACATGTAATTAATTGGAGGGTAGAAGCTCAAGCCTCCTTGAAAGAAATTGAGCAAAAATAAATGAAATCATGAAAATCCGATATATATTCTCAAATTTGTTGTTGATACAAGTTGAAACTAACTACTGGTAATGGAATCAATTTTAGTCTTGGGGACAAAAGAAATGAGATAGAAAACTTATCCTATGAATAGTTTCCTCCAAAAGAAGGATTTGACATAGGTATTGTCTTCTAACTTAGAGGAGATTTCTTACAATGGATACCTTTGAATGAACCAAAGATTATATGCTTTAATCCATGGTTGGTATCAAGGTATGTACAAGAAATAGTGGTAGATTAATAGAGGGATTTGTATTATGGTTCATCATCCAAAGGCATAAGAATTATAATATATGTAGGGCATAGTTGGCCTTGTTACACCATGGGCTCACAATGGGACCAAGAGTTAATGGGGCCAACCTATTGTGCATACATGGACGAGGTAATGTCTTTATGTGATTGAAGAGTGTTCATTGGAGGGGTTAGAATCCTTATGTATAGTCCACATGAGACTATGTGGAAAAGAGGTTGTATAGGAGGTTGCATAGGACATCATGTTATTGACATGGTGTTGGAAGATGCACACCTTATGGCCTTGTAAAATACATAGCCATTGGATCTTGAGAAAATTGAGGATGTGTTGATTTTACACGGTGAAAGTCAAGGGAGATTAGCTCAAAGGGAGCTAGACATGAGACCTCTCCACTTCAGCCACATAAGACACAATTATAATCAATGTTGGATGGAAAGGACTTGCAGTCATTGGGAAAAGGACCCACATCAAAGGATGAAGTGATGGGTTTGTGGAGTGAGTCATTGGAGTACCACGTTCTTACATCTAATTGGAGGAGCATTGAAAGATTCACCTCACTAGGAAAGGACATCTCAACCATGAAAATTCCATAACTATTTAATTGTGGAGAGATCAACAAACAGCTAATTTTCTTGGGCAAAAATAACGGATAGTTAATTGAGACCCACTAAGATCTCGACTATTGGGTCATCGACAAATCAATGACATGGGGATTTTACTTGCAATCAAGTTTGAGATGGTTAAACCAAGAACATTGGGCACATGTGACAACAGTGGCCACACATCATCATGTTATTAGCACGATGTTGAAAGGTTCACCCCACCAAGAAAGTGCACCTAAACATTGCAAATTCTACAATTATTGGATCTTGGAGAGATTAATGAAAGACATAGAAATGTTCAAGGGTGAAGGTGGGAAAGAATTAACAAGGGCCTTGCTACCCAATGAAAACGTGCCATGTGGAAAGGCTTTTGAACATAATAGGGACTAAACACCATGAAAGCATAAGGAAAAGGGGATATGACTAGTGGTTTTGACAAACACTATGGGAATAGGACATGCTAAGGAAACTTTGGGCCCATGGAGACTTGGAGACCATGAAGGATTAAGGATGGAAAGCAATATGCACCCTACAATAGTTTAGTTAAGACTATCAACTATTGCACAACAGTGAAATATGATTGGTGTTCACCTTCTCTGCGACAATGAGTGTATGGGTCTCATGGACCATCCTTGAGACTCTTATGCCCATCCTCACATGCATCAAGATGCTACATGGTGAGGGCGATGCGCGGAAAATAATACGGTGGAGGGCGATGCATTGAGAATACGGTCGAGGCTGTGGTGCCAGAGAAATGTGGCCATTTTAAAAGGAGTAAGCTAAATGTTCTACCATTTGGGTTTGTTGACCATCATTGAACGTCCCATCTACGACAATAATCCTCTGTCGGCAAACTCGTCTCTTGTGTTTCCTTTGGATAGTTGAGCACGCTCTCTTCCTGTTCTCCCTCATTTGTCGTCGCGTTGTGTTCCTCTGTTGGTTGCAGGGAGTTTGGTTTACTCCACTCTGGAGTGCCCATCATACCATCCCTAAACTCGCTAAACTTTCATCGGCAAGAATTATACACGTTTTCTAGGCTACAGAAAGTACAAGTGCAGTTGATGCCCATGATGCCTATTTACAAGTGCAGTTGATGAAGGTTTTATGTGTATGATGCCCATCATCATTCATGGGCATGAGCTCCTAGATATCACCACCCAGCGATCGCATTGTCAGTGTCGTATGTTGTCCCGTCATGTTCGGCATTCAATTTGGAGCATCTTCAACCACCACAACACCACTTTGAATTTGAATATACAATTGAGCGGGGAACGATTTCCCGCTGATTCCTCAATCCAAATCGCTAATTCATCTTTTATCTTGAAATGTATATTCTGACATTTATGCTCATAAGCTGTGAAATCATGAAAGGTTTCAGTATAAGATTGTCTGTGTGGTGTTTGATCAGAAATGGTGGTTGCATACTTTTGTTGGAAGGACCGGTTGCATGCTTTGTTGGAAGGACCACCGCGATGGTTTACGCTTATATATATATTGTACACACACATATATATATATATATATATATATATATATATATATATATATATTGAATTAAATTGCACTTTGAGTCCGCTCGAAACCATACCTTTATTCGTCTCTAGGAATACCCTGAATAGATCTCTCCACATAGATATCCTTCTTGGAAAGCTTATCAAGAACCTGGAAAAAGGATTGAAGGCGCAAGTCTTAGTAACCCTATACGAGGGAGAATGATCCTCTTGAAATCCAGAAATATCAGCGAAGGAATACCGTGTTCACTTCGCAAGAGTCGTCAAGGAGGCATTGGACGGTCGGAATTCTCCGTGGAGAATTTGCGAAGTCCCGAGAGTCGTCAGATCTTGCAAAGAAGCAAGGGAGTTACGATAAGCCTATTTTCAAGTTTTAAGTTCAGTAGAAATCGGACCGTAGGATCTGGGTCGACAAGGATCGTTGGATCATTCGCAAAATCTCATTCCGTGGATTCGCGAGTTGAAGGGTTAAAACCCTTGCCTCAAGATTCGCGAGGCCGTGAAAGGCGAAGTCCCGAAGGGGGCAAAAGAATCTGAGTCGTCCGTCTGCCGGAGGATGCGTTTCGCGGAATCATCCATTTCGGAGATTCGTGCAACAGGACTCAAAGAGGCGAGCATCTTGACATCGTGAGTGGCGAAGTCCCGAGGAAATCAGAGTCGTTCATCTGAGAGCGGACGCGTGTCGCGAGATCGCCCATTAAAAACGAAACGCTCATCAAGTGCATCATCATAAGACTTGCCATGTTTTACAGATAAGTTTTCGATTTTTTTAAAGGTTATTTTTTATCCAATGTGGATGTGACCATCTAGAAGGTATATATTTTTATTGTATATAACATTTAATCGTGAATATATGGTATTTAAATATTTTTAATTGTTTATTTTCATCAAACTTGAACATACTCATTAATGTTGATTTACATGCAAATGCCATTTATATAAATATATATCAAATAGATCCTTATCAAAATTTATTTTATTTAATACTTTTTAATTAAAATATATTTTTTTATTTTTTTAAAACTAAAATATAATTTTTTATTTTTAAAACTTTTTACATATAATTGTTATTGGTTATCGATTATCAAAATCGATTTTATTTGAAATTTTTTAAATTAAAATATATTTTTTATTTTTTTTTAACTTTTTACATATAAATGCTATTGGATTTTGAATATAGGTGATTTTTTATATTCTAATTTAGCCTTGATGTGTGATGCTTTAGTTTAGTTTCTCTAAACTAAAATATTTTAGTTTTGACCTTGATATGCTTTAGTTTATAATAAAATATTTCAGTTTTAAGTTTCTTGTAGTATCATTAAATGTTTTAGTTTAGTTTTTTA
>SNQJ01S0011670.1:144980-196708 GCA_010110895.2 Picea sitchensis | reverse complement strand
GAGACATTCAAAAACTAGCTCAGAGGCTTATCAATGCTAGAAAGACAAAACTCTTATTCAAGAGATGCATTCATTGTTTTCTTTCATTCATTAGCAATCTTCACCAATTCTTGTTAAATAAAAAGTACTGAAAGTGTAAATAAATCAAAAAGCATTTATGATCATCCTAATGCTTGAAAGCAAACCACACATTGAATTCTTATTCAAGAAATCATTCACAACATGAGTAAGGCTTTGAAACATTAAGCATATTACTTAACTATGGAATTCATATAACTACAACAAAGATATGAATAAAACTCATCTATAGCAAGGTCTGATCTAAAACATGTATCAAAGATTACTTGAAAAGAAAATAAAGGAAGAGTGTACTAGTAAGGCAAAGGGGGGCCTCCAATGCTTCACTTGTACACTTGAGTCATATCAACTAAGAAGGAACTTCTAGTAGCATTCACATCATCATATCATAGACATTATCAAGAACAAAATGCAGAACTAATCTCAAGATTGCAAATTCAAAGTTTCTTCATTCACATCAAGGGTGTCATAGTAGTCTATGTCTTAGAGTATTTATACAAGAGTTTTGAAACTAATAATGCTAATAAATCTCCTAAAGATCATTATCAGATCCATGAAATATGCTAGGAAGGTCAAATACCCCCTTCAGATCCATAAAATATGAACAAATCCCAAGAAAATCTAAAACTGTCCATGATTTTATGCTAAAACGAGGTATTTTCTACCGAAGTGGCCCTATTTGACTAGCGTTGACCAGACACCTGGGAAACTCAGATCTCGAAGATGATAGGTAATAATCCATCCTTGTACATCAAGGATCATGACCCAAGTCTCAGATTTCTCCCAGTTGTCCTGCAAGTACACGAACCTAGGAGCAATTACGGGATTTAGTCAAATCCTATAATTTCTGATAAATTTTTAATTTTAATACCAAAAATTCAAAAATTCAATTCTTAAGCTAAGGAATGATAAATGTACCTTGCATAAGCTGTTTTTATGGAAAATAGGGAATGATATGGAGGAAAAATGGATTGTTTTAGAGGAAAAAGTATAGTTTATAGAGTGAAAAGAAGCATAACAATGTACTCAACAACGCCTTCGTTGGGCTATGGGGTCTGTATTATAAAGATAGACTTCTAAACATAAAATAAAAGATTATTTTCATAGGGAAAGATAATGCATTCATTGGATTCTTTAGCAATAAAGTGATGAATAGCAAAAAAGATGAGAATATCAATTAAAGTAAAGAAGCATTTAAGAATTTCTTCACTGTAATATCCGAAAGATAAACATTAAGATCTTTCAAAGCTGGAAACAGTGTATACAAAGATAAATGCTACAACATGCACTAATTTTAAAAGATTAGATTAGAAAACAATATGACAACTGAGAGAGAAAAAACATTCAACATAGAAAGGAAAACATCACCAATGAATAACATGCGAGAATCCTATGAAACGTCTCTTTGTATTACTGGAAGATCTCTTGATAAACATTGCAGTCTTTCTAGCTTACAGGCATAAAGATAAACCCTCGGTACTTCAAAGTTTGAAGTATTTATAATAAAAAATTACATATGATCCTGTCATTAAAGATTAGGACGTGGCAGTTCTAAATTTTGCTAACTAACTCAACAAAATACAAAAATCCAGGAACTGTTTGATGATGTGTTGAAATCTTCATGCTGATTTTGGGGTAAGTCATTGGTGAGTCCTCTACACGACCTTGTCTGATTGGATAGCTGACTGGGCTTGGACACCTCATCTCCTACTCGATCAGATTGCATAATTCTTCCCATCGAAGGTTACTGGGAACACTGACTTTGAGAAATCTTCGGTATACCCCATCCATCTCGGTATACTTGGAAAAAGTTGGCTTGATGATGAAAATGTACTGGATTTCATGTTGTATGCTGATGTCTGACTAGAAAGATTCTAAGAACGCCTTGCCTGTGATACTTCTTTGTATTCCCAAAAATTTTGAACTATCTTTAGCCACGGTGGCTAGTTTCTTTTTATAATCAGAAAGTGTCATTAACTTGTCATTTATGACCCTTAAGCCAGGGAGGCCTTTCTTCTGTAGGGCTTCAATTTTGCTGAAAAATCTTTGCACTCCTATGTCCATAGCCTAGACTTTTTTCTCCAGTTGTAGCATCAATCCTCTTTTGTTCAGGACCCTCTTGACCTCGAGGATGGTTTCTGTCCTATCTTCAATTTTCAAATCCTCTAACTCTTCTCTAGTTTTTGAATTCAAGAATTTAATGATCTCAGTGGCTTCTGCAGGCATCTCTCCCAATTTTCCTCTTATTTTCTCAATCGTCCGCTTGCTTATTTGCACCAGTTCGTTCTGCTCAAACATGATTTGTACCATAGGCCATATTTCATTTATGGATTTGGATATATCCATCCAGACACTTTCCTTGACCTCAACAAGTGTTTTGCCTGCAACTGTTTGCTTTTGAAGCTATTGCAATTCCTATTTGAAATTGTCTGATGTTTGCTTCTCCTTGGAGTAACTAATTTGATAAGAATACTTGAGTTCCTGAAGGTTCTCAACCTCCTTTTTAAGTCTTCTACTCTCTGTCTCTTACAAATTCATCTCTTCCATGGATTTTTCTAGTTCTACTGTCTTTCTCCATAGCTATCAGTGGAGTTGCTGAAGGAATTCCTGCTGTGGATGTTGTGCTTACTCTTGTGAGTGGAACTGAGCTCAATGGAATGACTTCCATAGGCTTTGATTGTTCCTTCTCTTTCAATAACCTTTCCAGTTATACTTCCATCTCTTTCAACTGTGCACTGTGCTCCATAATAAACCTGGGCATCTCATCCTTTTCCCCTTTTGTCTCAGCTATCTCCTTTGCATGTGCATCTTCTATTGGTGGAAGTTTCAACTATTTCCTCAGAGAGGCTATATTGGCATTTTTCTTTTTAAGCATCTCCTAAACTACTTTCACATTTGAGGGGTCATACCCGATCTTGAGGACCAAATCTTCCAATGTCTTAATTGTGTTATCCTTTGCAAAGGATGATATCTTTTCTAATTTCAGTTGTGTCTGGACATTACTCAGAGATACCTATAACTTAGTGGCTGTAGTAGAAGCATTTGCCAACATGGAGAAAATGATTTCCCCAGTTTTCTTATGCAGATCCATTTGATCAGTAGGATGCACATCCCTAGTATGAAACTCGAATGTTGCCCTTTTGTAATCAGTGATTGCTTTCGGATCTGGCACCTGTGCCTGTAGAAATTCCATGTGCATTCTACCCTTCTCTATATCAAATGTGGACAATAGTCTGTGTTGTGTCGTTGATGCTTGTTTCCAAAATTGAGCAGATGCATTGTTGGTCAACATCTAATTTTTCTTTTTGATCAGGTCATACTTCTAAAAAATACTCAACTTTGGTCCTACTTTACTCGACTGGTCGACTGGTGGAGTATTCATGGGATTCTTAGGCACAAAGGGAGACATAATTTGCTTGTTTCTTGTGCTTAGAAGTGACCGATCATTTTTCATAGTTGCAGTGGATTGGATTTCCTTGTCACTAGCCGTGTCAGGTGTAAGATTGGTTTTTGGCGTTTTGGTGTGTAATTGGAAATCTTCAGCTAAGAATTTAGTGATGGAAGGTGAAGTATCCTTCCTGGGTATTCTCTCCTTGGGAACATGTGGTGTAGTGGACTGTGAGATGATGAACGAGGGGTCCTGCTGTTCTATCTCGACCAGAGTATTCGACTCCCATTCTGTTTGATTCGTGAACTTATCTATCTCAGGCTTGGGTGTATGAACATATGGGACATTTTTGTTTTTAATCCTCATCTCAGAAATTATCCTACACAGATCATAGTTCCAAGTGAAAATAACAAAAAAATTCAATTCTTTCAATAGTTTGTCTGCTTCCTCCTCGACTCCTCGGCTATTACAGATGAAAGACCCTATCTGCCCTTTAATTCTAAGTTGTTGTTTCTTTTTCAGAGACACAAAATGTATGTCATCTGAGTTAATCATTTGAATTATATAATCCAAGGAAAATATCCTCACGGGTAGATACTTGGGAAATTTGTATGGAGCCAACTCGCATCCATACACTCTGATCTTGGTGTGATTTTGGTAAAGATACCAGTCTCTCGTCTTTGCAAGGTCTGAGAGGTGTACAATACTCTGAATCTCCTCATGTATTATTGGTTCAGATCTGGCACTAAGCATGCTCACCACATGATGGTAGAACTGCTCGATAAATTGTTTGAAACTGAACTCTGTTGAATTTTGTCTAAGTAGTGAAGTCCAACCTATTACCACCTGAGGCTTCCCATCCTTGTCCATTTTCTGCATTGAGAAGGAGAACCTGTCCGCTTGAAAGAAAGTGAACATGTAGGCTAGTATTGAGGAATACCAGAACATGCCTTCTGAGGTGAAATTTAAGAATTGCTCGTGAATATTGTCTGCCAGGAAAGTGTTCTCTTCAAACTGTGTGGTGGGTATTTCTTCTATGGATAAAATGGATAGAAAACCCAATATGGGTTCATCCACTGATTGGTTGGAAAAATAACCCAGCAAAGCACAAAGCGACAAAATGATTTGGTTTCCCTTTACTAAGAACAGGGAGGAAGGGTATGGGGGATTTGTCTTGGGGAGTTGAGCAGCCCGAGGGAGGAAAAGCTCAAAAATCTGGGCTCTCTGAGGGAATGATAGTTTATGGTAAAGCTCCGTGATGATTTCGAGATTGAAAGGGGAGGCAGATTCATTTCTGGGTATTTGTTTCATCTGATCAATGGCCTCAGGTGTGATGAAGAAAATAGTTTCTCCTGATGACGATAGTATGGCTCTTTAGTCGGGGATGTAATGAGCCTGACATTTGAGGGTGAACTCAGGGAAATGGTGGACTTGGGGGAAAATATACAAAGGAAGGTTGGACTCCCAGATCCCAATTTCGTCGCTCTGATCTAAGAAAACATCCTTTAACCATGACTGCAAATCTGTGAAATCAAATTCACACCTGGTGTCTATTATTAAATGATCTTTGTGGACCAAGTGGATCCTGTCGAGGTCGACAGGAGGCCGGAGGAAAGGATTTTCCTCGGCTTTTGCTATCTTTGATTTTGGTCCCATCACTGTGAAAACACCTGCAAGTCAAACAAAATGTTAGTGGGGATGACTGTGGTTTTGGACAGTTGACTGGAACGGAGGTAAGACAAGGATAATTTCTCTGGTCCGAGGAAAAAGTAAGAAATGGGAGAAATGAATGGAAAGAGTGTTTTTGAGAAAATGGATACCCGTTGGGCACGGGGGATAGATCAACAAGCTAACAAATAAGTTAGCCAATAATAAATTGTTAATGGGTCTTTTGGAGCATGAGATGGCAGGTAACAATGAATGACGAATACGACCAGATGACATGGAGGGTTTTGATTGGGAATTTATCATGATGAAGGGACTTGTAACGTGTGAACAGGGGGGAGTGGACTGACGAAATTATGAGATGTGACCCTTAGGGAGAAAGTGGAAAATGATGTCATGAGGTCACAGGGGATATGTCATAAAGCGATAAGCGGTACGTGGTGGGAGTCTGGACCAATGGATCTCTTCCACATAGAGAAGGGGGCCCAACATATAAATCACTCCATTATGGACTCCCCCCCATCGTTAAAAGAATACCGATCGGGGAGGTCCGAAAAATTCCATCAGCCATCTATCGGTGTGCCTGCCACTAGACCATAGATCTNCCCCCCCCCCCCCCTCCCCACCATTAAAATCATAATGGTCGGGGGAGGTCCGGAATTGAATCTCAACCGTGGATCTAAGCGCCGACACCTTAGCCATTCAGATGTGTGCCTTCGTTATACATGATTCCAGACCCCCCCGCTACCGTTAAAGGTAGAATGGTCGGGGGGGGTCCGGAAAAGCTTATCAACCGTAGATTTGAGCGCTAGCACCTCAGTCGTTCATCTGTGAACTGTCTTTAATTTGTGAGTGCAAACTCATCTTTGTCTTTGAAAAATTAGGATAAGCACTTTAAGTGGGGTTTTCCAAGCTTTCCCTGTTTTTATCACCATGGGGTTAGACATTCAACTTTCAAACATCAAATGTATTGTTCAACATCAATCATCATGCATGTTTTATTGAGATAAAGCAAACTACCCTATTCTCTAACTTAATTACCTATGACATTTAGCCCACATTAAACTGTTGGACTAAGAAATTACTCTATCCTAGGGTTATTTGACCAAGATTAGGCAGTTTGGTCAAATTTATTCACTAGCTAACCTAATTTTCTTGGCTAAGATTAAACAATTCAACCAAGCTTATTCACTACTCCTATCAACATCAATTTAAAAGTCCTTGGCCATGATTAAACTGTATGAACCAAGTCATTGTTATTGCATGGGGATCTACCCAATTTCTTTTATGCCCTCTTTTATTCTTTTTCTTTCTTTTCTTTTTCTTTTTCTTTTCTTTTCTTTCAAATAATTTGCAGAATGAAAAATCATTTGACAACCAAAACAACAAAAGGATAAAATTTTCAGTCACCAGTTGATCCTATAAATTATAGGGTTCTAACAGGTTCAAGAAGGCCTTGTATGCTCTAAAACAGGATCCCAGAGCATGGTACTCTAGATTGGATAAATATCTACAACAGGAAGGGTTCATAAAAGGAAGTGTAGACAACAACCTTACATCAAGGTAACTCAATATAGTATTTTATTAATTTAAGTTTAAGTTGATGATATTATTTTTGGAAGTGATGGTGAAAGGTTAAGCCATAAATTTGCAAAGGATATGCATAATGAATTTTAAATGTCATTACTTGGAGAACTGTCCTTCTTTCTGGGTCTTTAGATATGTCAAAGAAACCAAGGAATTTTTATTTCTCAAACTAGGTATATCATAGAAATGGTAAAGACGTTCAGAATGAAATGTTGCAAACCAGTTAACACTCCTATGAAAACTAGTTGTAAGTTGAGAAAAGATGATGATTAAAAGTCTACAGACCGGAGGCAGTACAAGTCAATGATTGGAAACTTACTATATGTTTCAAAATCTAGACCTAATGTAATGCATGCAATTGGATAGGTGGAACGATTTCAAGCAACACCAAAGGAATCACATATCATAGAAGTGAAGAGGATTTTTAGATATCTCATGGGCACAAAAAAGTTTGTATTATGGTATCCAAAAGAATGTGATCTATCATTTATTTCCTACACAGATGCATATTGGGAAGGTTGCATTGATGAATGATGAAGCACCAGTGGAGAGAAATTATACTTGGGTGAGTGTTTGGTATCTTGGCTAAGAAAGAAACAATCATCAATATCATTGTCTACAACTGAAGCAAAGTATATTGTAGTAGCAACATGTTGTACATATATTCTATGGATGAAACAAACTTTGATAGATATACATGTTGATTATGATGAGCACATTTTTATATATTGTGATAATAGAAGCGTTATAAGTATCTCAAAGAATCCACTTATGCACTCCAAGACGAAGCACATTCCAATCAATTATCACTTTCTACGGGAATAGGTTCTAGAGAAGAACATCGGAGTTGAATATGTGGGGACAAAGGAACACATTTCAGATATATTCACAAAAATTCTTCCAAGTGAAGTATTTAAGCATCTTATCCAAAGACTCAGAGTAATTTCTACTCCCAAATGAATTCTTTTGAATGCTTATCTGATATGTCTTAGATTACAGGAGGAAGCGCCATACAGAGGACAATTTAGGTTGGGGAAACAGGTTCAGGAAGAGTTCATTCAGAGGGAGAAATCCCAGACAGGAAGTTACCTTTGCCATTGTTCTCAAAGGGGGGTAGATTCACTAGATGTAGGTCAGAGACATAGATTCTTGGAAAGCGAGAACAGAGGCATGTTTCTAGGGGGATCGATGGTCACAGGGGGAGCATAAGAGATATGACTTCAGAGTTGCATCAGAGTGTTTGCATAAATTCCAAAGGGGGATACTTTTTATTAATTGCCTTGGTTGTCATTGATGTCAACCTTTGAAGCAAGTCTGGTAGAAAATTTCGATAGCCCCAACATTATGGTTAAGGGACTTCAATTTTATTGATGTATAATGTTATGAAGTTTAATATATTTTTATGTAATACTATTATATAAGGATAGTACATGTCATGCCATTTCCAGTGATATGTGGAATGCCACATAACTCCTTATGGTTAGAGAGTTATGGCCTTGTGAATTTGGAGAACCCTCATGAGTTATCTAGAAGGTCAAAGAAGTCAAAATTATTCTAGAAGATCCTAGAAGAAGTTGACTAGTCAAGTGAGTAAAACTACGATTTAATCATGGGTTAAGTTGTTGCAATAAGAAAATAATTAAAAATAAATTAGTTACAACTACAAGTGGAGAATTTACTATTTATAGCAAAGTGGGTTAGAAATGGAAAAGTGGTTAGAAGTGGGTTATCCCTAAAAGAAGGAAATTGCATAAAGTTGGTTAGAAGTTAACCTATCATTTTCTTGGTGAGCCTACAGTTAGGTGAGGATTGACACTTGGGGTACCATTTGGGGTTTAAAATCACCATGCATGAAGAGACACTTCATTGTCATTACTCCACCTTGGGATGCTACCACATGGCCTTTGGAGGCCCTCTCTTAGCCTAGGAAGGCTTGACATCACCACACATGTGGCATTAATGATGTGTTATTTTCATTTTTTCATTTTTTAAAGGTTAAATGAGGGGTTGACCCAAATTTTAATTAAATTTTTACATTTTATGTGGACAAAGTGCTATACCTTACCTCATATAAGAAGGATGACACTATTTTCATTTTGTATCATCACATTCCTCACTTCTTGGTGGGGTAACACTCCTAAAAATTCCATTATTTCATCCTTCATGGTCTATTCTCTCATGCACTACACTTGAACGAGGATTTTTGTGGATGGTGTTTACTCATTTGGATGGATAATTTAAGGCAAGAAGGATTTTATTCTCTTGATTCTTGGGATGAAGTAAGTAATTTTATGCAATTTTATCTTGTCTCATTAATGTTAATGGTTGAATTACTATCTTGTTGCAAGTATCATTGTTTTTTGAAACCCTAAGAGAGAGACATAAGTGCTTCTCTTCCTCACAAAGTTTTATTTTTCCAAGTTTGTGAAGCATCCTTGTTAGGGTTAATATACTAAGGCCCAAAAGTTCTTGCACTTTAGGGTTTTAACCGTTTAATTTGATCCTTGATCTAATTCAAGCTAGAAGAAGGGAAAAAATGGCACCTAGAGCCCAACGTGATTTCACCATATGTACCTTCTTCCTCAAAGTCTAAATCCCAAGGCCCAAACATGCTTGAACCTTAGGGCTTAGACTCTACCTCTTTTGTTTCACCTAGACCAATCTTCAAGTTTAATGCAGTTGAGACTCCATAATCCCTAGAGGAAAATGACATTGATCTAGGAGTGATATTGTGGCTAAAGTGGTTATTAAAATTAATCCTCTCAATCTCTCAAACATCCTACTAACTTTACTAACCCTAACTCTAGAAAAATTTTAGTATTTCTTTCCACTGTAATAAAACTTTACTACAGCCACTGAAAAGTACATTCTATTGTTGCATATATGCATCTAAAGGTGGCCTAACATGTTCATGAATTACCTATAACAATTGGATAATAATATACTTGTTTAATTCTTTCTTTTCATGATTAATTGTTATATTTCTCAGCATTATTTCTTGTTTTTGTTGCAATATTTTTATTGTTCGAATATAATTGTTTATATTGTAATTTTCAACGTTAATTTTTGTTTTACTTGTCTAGTGTCTAAAGAGATCAATATTGCATGCTTAGTATTGGTAATTGTCAATATATGTTGCAAATAATTTATTGTCTCATACATGTACAAAAATTTCCCTACAACTTCTCATTTCCCTCCTAGGCCTAGACCTAACTGATAGGTGATCAATACAAGGGGTTGTAGACTAGGCCAATACTTTCTATTCAATCCCTTGAGGTTACTAGGGAGGCCTCCCTTGTGTTGGACCTATTCCATCACTAAAACAAGGGAATATTATACTTAGGTTACAATGGTAGTTTCTTTTATAGTTACACAAGATTTCGGGATCTTGTGGAGGCCTTTTCACAAGAAAGAATCCTATGATAAAATTTTGGAATCATTTCCAGGGAGGATTGAGTCATTCTCCTCACGACATGTATTTCGTAAACATATCCCACAACCCTTAACTCAAATTTTACCTAGTGACTCCCACATAGGGTAGATCCCTCACCTTCCTTTGATGATCCTAGTGGGACCATCCGCCAACTCCATAAATATCAAGGAGGTATTCTAACCTTCCTAAAACTTACAAGAGAATTCTTCCTCACAACTCTCCCATGATTAAATCCCTTTTTGGTGGAAACCTTCCTTTATCTTCAATGGATCAAAAGAAATTGGTTTCAAATATTTTGAAACCATTGGACATGTTTGCAATCCTAGGGTACCCTCATAACATGCCTCCAAAGTTTGAAAACTGGTTTCCCAAGTTTTCTGGTAACAATGTGATCCAAGCATATATTAGTGGCCACCCACCTTTCCAACTAGCTCAAAACAATCTTATGGCAATTTACTATTTTTAGTAGTTGTTTTGGTTCCTAAAATTTTGGGGCCATTTTGAGGGGCCTAAATGAATTTTTTTCATCATTAAGCCCCCAAAATGAATGTCCTTGTTGATACATTTCCAACACGCTATTGTTCCCCCCAAATGGAGATCGTATGCCAAAGTTACACCACTGAGAAGTTGATAAACCAAACTACCCAAAACGGGGTCCAAAACATTGTTGGATTTTCATCTTCCCGGGTTAGGGTTTTGGATTTTATTTATGTTAAAAAGGCCTTTAGAGCCTCATTGTAATCATCTTCTTGATAATGAGCATAGTCATCACATCTCTTCTCAGAGATAAGTTGCCATCATTCTAGAGAGTTCATTCACTCTGTATTTTTATAGTTCTATACATTTCGCTCATTAATAGAAATTGTGTATTATTGTATCTCTATGTTGTCATTGATATATTTTTTCTATATTCTTGGATATACAATATATCTCTGTACATTTATTTATTATATCTCGTCTCTCATTTTGTGTCAATAATAATCCAAATAAGTGGTATCAGAGGAGGTTTCTCTTGATCGTTTTTCAGTGCATGTCCCTGACGAGGTTGGAGCATAGAAAGTTGGGTCTTGAGCTTGTCTCTCCTGAGGAAACTAACTCTCACATGCCCAAGAAACCACCCGTGGTGGAAGAAACTAAAAATGAAAGAGAATAATATACTATTAAACTATTTCTCAAGCAAGCTCTCATGCGAAAGAGGGACGGAATGATGGAGAATGTTTCCCACATCCTTCAACTTCTGTGCTAGCACTGAAAGTCACACTTTGACTGTTAAAGTGTCAGCTCAACACCCATCAATAAGTTAAAATCTAAGTTTTTATGATGATGTCAAATGGATCAAAACTCAGTCAGAACAGTGAAAATCACAGAAGGTTCCAGAAAAGATGTATCAATAAATGAGGTTTTGGCTAACTTAGATCAGGGTTTTAAAGAGTAAAATGGATAGATAGAAGACTTAATGAGAAAATGAAAACGTCTACCACTCACTTAAATAAATACTAGCATAAATATGAGGAAAGTATTTTGAGATAAGAACTTATTTAATCAAAAGATAAACTATGAAAAAAGCATAGTAGCATCACAATGAAACCTCCATTGCAATACATATGCAATCAATCCAATGAATCATTCAAATGACAGTAAAATCATATTAATATTGAGAGAATATGATGGAAAGAAACTGATTTCTATTAATAAAAAAGTCTCAAATCTGATACACAAAATCCAGATATGGATCTGTAACCTCAAAACTTCAAAAAGTATGAGTCTCATTACAATCCTTCGAACCATTCAATGATTTTCAATCTCTATATTATAGCCTAGGTTGTCAATAACAACTTTAAAATTCGAATTTCCATTCTTGCCTAAGATTCCCACACCTAAAGGTAGAGTAACTACATTTTTTCAACAAAAAGGTAACAAACTGCTAAAAACTAGGCCCTGTTGGTAACCTGCTTGATCATATTAAATGTGCTTGATGACGTGTGATCTGAGCGCATCTCCTTTGGTTAGGTGTCCCTCCAGCCTTCAACTTAATTTATAGTAGCTTTCATAACCTTATATTCCCATTTGGAAACCATTTGTTCCTCCAAAACCTCTAGATCAAGATTTTGTAGCACAGTTCGCAATGCCAGCCTGTATCAGCCAGTTTGTAGCACCAGAGGTTGCGAACTCACCTGTAGTTGCTCTATTTCCTTTAAAATTCATCAAAAAATTCCAAGACTATCCAAAGTGTCAACAACTACTATAATAATCTATGATAGTGGTATAAGACATAACAAAGCTTAATACATCCTCAACTAAATCCTAACTTATCAAACATGACTATCTTCAAATTAGAAAAATACCAAAACAAAAAACTATAAAAGATGGTATGAGTCAAGGTGTCCATCTCCTTTAATTTTTGACTCTGGAGCTCCTCCTAGTGGCATATTTAGCTAATATATCCAAATTCTTATTGTCCAAATCCTCTCTAAAAGGTTTCAACTCCATCTTTATCCCTCTGATCTGACTCTGGTAGGCTATGTTCTGTTTGTACACGTTTCTAAGATACCCATGGAGAGGTCTAAATGTTTTAGCTATAAACTTAGGATTTTCAAGAGTTCCATGATACATATCCATAATATCACTTATCTTATTCGTTTCAACCAACTCCTCCCTTTTTAATTTAGCAATTTTAGTCTTGGTCTCTTTAAGATATCTATTTAGCCTCTTAAAACTAGGATTTTCTAGAGGAGTAGTTATGTCTATGGGCTCTTTGATAGATAAACTTTTTCCCTTTCTATGGATGGGGGATCTCACTAACACTTTATCCACAATGATTTCATACTTTGTTGATTATATAGTAACAAGTATCCTAGCTTTGACCTTGTTTGCAGCAGGTGGTGAAGAAAATAATAACTGTCTCCCTCTTACACCTGTGTCTTTAGTTAAAGGAGTCTCCATTGGACTAGGAGTTGGAAAAGGTGAAACCCCTCTTTGTCGAGACTAAGAAGATCCTCCTTCTTATACATGTTCCTTTGTTTCTTTATATTTATTATCAAACCCTATGCTCTTCCTTTTCGTATTCATCCTGAACTATACAGTCTTGTCAACCTGAAGAGGGTTTTGTACCTTAGACTGTCGGGAAGGAGAATTGTTAAGATGAAAGTTGGAAGAAGTAATGAATTATTCCCATTCCATGTTTATCTTTCTTAATTCCTCCATCACCATCATTTTTATCACTACTGAATGAAAATCACTTGTATCAAATCCCTTAGACTTATCCTAAACCCTATCAAACATTTTTCCAATACTTTTGAACAAGTAGAAAGGAAAATTCATAGCATATTTCACTGTGAAGTGTAGCAGTATCCTTATGTGATATTGATAGATCATGTTAAATATCCCTTCATAGTTAAAGTATCTTTGAATTATCTTCATCATTTTATCAAAACCCTCTAACATATGGTTTATGGGCACACCCTTTGACAAATTGTCTTATTGGTGTTCTAGTTTGAAGAATTCCCTTGAAAAGGCATCAGTTAGAGTCATGGCCTTGAACCATCTCTCCCCGGTACTAGGTATCTCAATGGATGCTGATATGGTCCTCTCAGATACCTCAAATTCTAGTATCCCAACCTTGGTCTTGGATCCATCAAAGTTTAGTGAAAATTCTTTCGCCACCTCTGGGTTCCCCATTTGCATTTTTGGACAGAAATTAATACATCCCACTCTTTGGAAGACCTTCCTGATCAGGGGTTCCTTAACAAATAACTGCATATCATAAGGTTTTTTTCTCACAATGTCTCCACCTTTGTGAAAAATATTTTTCTTATTATCCATAAGTGCCAGCAAAGAAGGTTTAGACACAATAATTAATAATTACGCACAATGGAGAGCAGGGAAGTAGAGGAAATGACTACCAGTATAAATAAGAAAAAGCCACACAGACCTCTCAAAATGGAAATGCTTCTAAGTAAGGCTGAAATGATTTAACAATGAGGTTATATTCATAAAAGGAGTGTGAATATATGGTGAATTGGTAAAAGGATTATTTCCAAAGGATGTTGGAATAGAGAGTTCGCAGCGTTGGATGACTGCATAGAGTTCACAGCGCCAGAGGTAGGGTTTTGGCAAAGCTATATGAAAAGAGCAATGCAGAGGCAAAGGATCATAAGATATGGTAATTAAAACCTAGGGATGTTGATGGTGCCAAGAGATAAGATGCAGAGCATAAGAAGAAGGTTCTAGATCTTAATTATAGAGCTGTGAGATAGTTCACAGTGCCATCCAACCAGTTCACAACACCATAAAAGGAAAAGCCACTAACCCCCTTTCTAGGCCTTAAAACAAGGTGTACAAAATCATGAAGTACCTAGTAGCCTAGAGTTGGAGATTAATATATTCATATCTTCTCAGGTGCGCCTGCAAGAGGTCTAACCGCCAACTCATCCCCTGTAGCCAGTTCACAGCAAAGTGCACAACGCCTGTCTGTAACACCAGTTTGTAGCACCAAGCTGGAGGATTCTTTTCACACTTGGAGAAAACTGTTAAGACATTCATAATACAATTCTTGAATATTGATTTAAAATTCAAATACGAAATCAAGGAGATCTCCAATGACATGACCTTTTAAGGGCAATGATGACTATAAATGCAATATGTACTTTGAAATCACAGTGAACTCTCCCAGTGAGTTGGCAACAAACAACTCAGCCTAGATTTGACACTTTAACGAGATGAGTGAAAAGAGGATGGGTTAGTGTACAACATGGAGAAGGTGACATGTCAGAGTCATAATGATAAATTTGAAATATTTAACGCAATGACTTTTCAAACCCAAAACCAAACTAATCATAATTTATTCATGCCAAGCAATGAAAAAATGTTATGGGAAAAGGGACCTAAAACCTATAACCTAAGGTAAAACTATGACTCAAAATCAAACTAAATACTTTATTGACCAATGAAAATCTATGTGATAATAGTCTGTCGATAACAACATGCATGTCTTCATCAAGCGACCACTTTGGAGGGACCTCCCCTTTTAAGGTACAAGTGAATTTTCATATTCCTATATTTGAAGGTTAGATCGATGTGGATTCCCTATAGAAATGGTTAAATATGATAGAAGGTTAATTCTTTGTTCACAGTTTTTCCAATGAGGAAAATATCACCTTTGCACTCCTTAAGGCTCTCCCCCATGTAAAACATTGGTGGGAAACTTATTGGGAGAAAATTTCCACAAAGGAGCCGAGAATATATGGGTTCAAGGCCACTTGGTATCTTTTTGTGGATTTGGTCAAGGAGAAATATTACCTTGTTGGTAACTATGACGACCAATACATGAGATCGAACACAAAGTGCCAGAGATGGCCAAAAAGTGCCAGAGTTCACAAATAATTTCCATACCTTGCGCACCAAGATGGGTATCAAAGAATTTGAGTGACATCTGGTTCTGAAATACCCTGGGGATATCCATAGGTACAACCAAAATTAAATGTATTCCTAGACATCTCATCATTGGGATTTTTCTATTGATATGCTATAAAAATCGAGTAGAAAATTAGGCACCAGAAAAAATGGGAGTTTGGGTTTGTAAATCCGCAACAACCAAGGCATGATAAAGATGGCCCTAACAAGTAGCCTCTAGAAAACCATCCCAAGACACATGAAAGGAAGGGTAACTGAAAGACAAAGAAGGACACTAGAAAGTGGTGCGATTTCCACAAAATCCCCTAGAACAACACTGATGAATGCCACTCAAAATAGTCATTGGTGGATGAGATCAAATAAAAGGAGTTGAACCCTGATTCAAAAAATAATGGGAAAAGACATATCATTGATGCAGACCCCACTTCTACTGTCACAACTGTAACAATTTAACTGGAAGAACCAACAGGTCTTGAAGAGGGGGAGTTCCTTTTCCATTCACATATGTGGATGAAGGGGACCCCACTACATTTTATTGTTGATAGAAGAATCCATAATAAACTCATATTACTAGAGGTCTTCAAACAATTGGGATTGTCGAAAACACCATACCCGCGTCCATACAACATCAGGTGGCTTCACCAAGGATGAGACCTTCATGTCATCCAATAGTGTTTATTGTCATATGACATCCAACACTTCAAGGATGAGGTATTATGTGATGTTTCCCCATTGGATTTCTGTTACATTCTATTTGTCCAGCCATATATGTGGAAGTGCTATCTTATTTATGAGTCTTGACCCCATAGTGTCATTGTTACTCTGGGGGGTCATCTCTACATGATACTAGAGGTAGTTCCAAATATTGTCCCACCTAAACAGTGTCGTAAGGTAGTATCTCGTACTACAAAATTCAGCTTCTTCACAGTCTGATCAAAAGGTGAACATAAAAATTTCACAACCACTGCATATTTAGTCCAAGCACCTTCTGCCCAGCAGAAGTAAGTCAAAAATATTGAAGCAAAGCACAAGGATTCCTTCCACACAGAGTCATATCATGTAGCCATGCTGGTTAAAAGGTTCCAACCCTTCCAACCAGAGGTTCATGATAGCCTTCAACAATATAAGAAACACAACTTCTCCAACAAGGCAAGAAACTAATCAAGAAGAAAACTGAACAAATTCTTTTCCCTTTCCCCTGGTTATTCAGGAGGCTCCCCAGGCTCAAAAAATGCTCAAAAATCAAAGTTCTTTTAATTGAATGAAACCAATTCCATTACGACCATCTCGTCACGCTGATTTCGACAGTATATTCAATTTCTCAAATGAACCCCATATGAGAGAGTTATCACACTCTGACCGTTTTCTCAAACAACTAAAAAGTCAAAGGTCAACTGGAAAAAAGTTGATGCTAATGTCAGCATGAAATCACCAAAGCTAATTTAGGATGTTGATGTGGCAGAGGTAGGTGATGACATTTGGCAAACTGCCACTAGGCATAGGATGCAGACTTGGACCAATGGCAATGTGACACTTGCCAAATTTTGAGAAAATGTGGTGGTGCCACATGACCCAGGCATGGGTAGCCTCGTGGAACCCAGTCATCAAACATGTGGAGAGTTAAAAATGTTTTAGGAGTCCATGGGTTTTGAACCCACGACCACCACTAAGTCCAAGTGCTTTGGGAGAGCCCTATTAGCAACGCACCCATGTATTTCTTATGTTATGAAACACATTTTAATATATAAATGTGTTATATGTATTAAGGTTGGTGTGGAGGGGAGTTGTGGCTAAGCCCCAACCCTTGGTATTTTTTTAAAGCATAGAATCGGGGCACGAGGCCTGGTATAACCTCCCTTTCCTTTGTAGCCCATGGTTACATGTTTCGCGCCCCAAAAACTGGGGTCTTATCACTATATTAGCGTGCAGGGGTGTATGTTTAGACCATAGGTCCCATGGAATGCACCTAGGACCAAGGGTTGGAGCCTATCCAAGGCCAGTGCGCAGCCCAAAGGGATGGTGCTTGGCCATATGAAGTGCATATGACCGATTATTAGGGGCATGCGTGACCAACCTTGGGGGATACTCTGTGTATTTGTATATAAAAGTGGGTTTTTAACTATACAAAAGTGATTTTTCACTGATATTATGCCCAAAAATTGGTTTTTTGAGGATTTTGAGGCCATTTGAAGGGGAATTTGATCCCAAAAAGATGTCAGATCTTGAGGGAAGTTGGGATTCCTAATCTGAGCCTTAAAAACTATAAAAATCGGGCTTTTTGAATCTTGTAGGAGACTTTTTGATGCAGGGTTTTGAAGGGGCAGTTTGTAAATTTTTGCCTTTTCTCATGTTTTGAGGGGCATTTTTGCCATGTTTTTGAGAGGAATTTGATGGCGCATGCTTGAATCTGAGCAAGGGGGTCTTGCACATCATATCTAAAGCACATTATGTAACAATAAAGAGCCTATGTAAGAGAACTTTGATCATTTTAAAGAGCAATAAAGAGGTCCTCCACTTGGAAGTTGGCCCGAAGACGTAGCCGACGATTGGTGAACTATGTTATCAACCTCTTCTCTCTATTTCTCTTTCTTTTTTTTTGTTCTATTCTCTTCATTTCCAGCATGGATATTAATGGTTGATCTCTTTATTCATTAATAAGCATCAAGTAAAAGTCACATTTGATATTCCACAACCAGATAATAAGCTTAATGTATTTTGCATTCTTAATGATCTGATGCCTAAAATACATTAAACTAACTTGTGATTTATCAGTAATACCTTCATTTTTGGATCAAGTTTATGGTATCAGAGCAATTGGTTTTTAAGGTTTGACAGGAATTGCAAGCATTGGATGCTCACCAGGGCAAAATGCAAGTGAGGAGAAGGCCAACTTGAGGCTCTTAATACATAGATTCAAAGGAGACCACATAAACAAGAGATGTCTTCACCGAGAAAACTAGGTCCTTTTGCATTTGAGGATGATTTATTTGAGTCATTTCATTTGATGAAAGCCATGGTAGAGGAACTTTATCAGGAAAGAGGACTGTAAAGAAATCCAAAAGTTGAAGAAGGTGAATCTTCAATAACAGTAGAAGTAGGAGTTGGAGGTGGTGGACCTTCAAAACCTTCTTCTCCTTCATCCTCATCATCTATAAGTGAAGCAAGTGTACATCCATCCAAGGATAAGAAACCTAAGAAAACTCATCATTCTTCTAATATACCTTTATTAAAGTTATATGTAAAGTTTAACTTACCCACTTAAGATGGTGAATTAGATGTAGAAAAGATAGATAATTGGGTGAGACGGTTAGAAGTCTATTGTAGGATACAAAATATTGTTGATGATGAAGCTAAGATCCAACTAGCAAGTCTCAAAATGGGAGGCACAACTCTCATATGGTGGGAAAGCAGAACTAGAAATGATCTTAAGAAAAGTGGCAAAACAATCTCTTCCTGGAATGATATTGTTATTGCATTAAAACAATAGCTTTACCCTTTAGCTTAGATGCAACAAGAAATGATGAATTGGCAATGTTTAAGGCAATAAAAAGGTCAAAGTGTACAAGAATATACTCAAACATTTCGTAAGAAAGCATCAAATTTGGGTATTCCTTTGTATACACAAGAGACACTCCTAAAATATATCGGTGGTTTACATTCTTATCTTAAGAAAACTATTCTTATGCTAAATCCTTCTAACTTTGATGAAGTATGTGTACAAGCCATTCACATTGAATCTAGTAGAGGGAATGTTGGTGATAGTGTTTCTACAGATACTTGGAAAAGAAAGGATGCAAGGCAAAGGAAAGAGAAGAAGACAACCACAACAAGAAAGGAGAAGCCTGCTTGCAAGCATTGCAAGAAAGTAGGCCATGATGAATATCGTTGTTGGGTCTTAAATCCTGACTTGAAGCCAAAGAAGTTTGCGAACCACGGAAGGAAGAATACCATGGTTGTGACATTTCGAGTGGATCTTGGATCAGATTTTGGTGATGAGACACAAGTTGTAGCTATGGGAATCCAAGGTATAAATTTTGTTGTAAGTACTAGCTCTTCTAGATCAGTTGATGTAAATGATGAGTGTAAAAGGAGTGAACTTTTCCACATAAGGGTTATAACACATAATGTTAAAGTTGATACTCTTGTAGACAATGGATCACAAGCCAATCTAATCAGTGAAGATGTTGTAAATAACTTGGGACTTGAAATTAATTCACATCCTAAACCATATCCATTGGGATGAATATGTGGTGATAACAATTTACAAGTAACCAAGCAATGTAAAATCAAGTTTGCAATCACTTATAATTATGTTTATGAAGTAGAGTATTAAGCCCTAATATTGGCTCATTACCCCTTTATTGGGGCATATTACATTAGTAATTTTATTTTATTTATTTCGTCTTTATTCCATTAGTTGTAATTATACCTCCCAGTCTCCTATATATACCAAGGAGACATTTTCATTTGGAATCATCTTGTACTTGAACATTTAAGTGGGGTAAAAGGAGGTTTCCCCCTCAAAGTGGATTATTATCTTAAATTGTCTCTTTTTCAAGGCGTTGATTACTTTTTCTGAGGTTTTTCTATGATATATTGATATTTGGTTCTTAACATATGGTATCAGAGCTAAAGGTCTTGGGGTTTCAGTGCTAAATTTGAGACACCTTGGAATTTTCACTATAACTTTTTTTCTACAACCTTTCAGAAGGAACGACTCAGAGGATATTTATTATATAGATCAAGGTACGTTGGGTTAAAATTTCATCTCATGAGGCCTTATTCTTTCAGATATACAACCTGTACAAGATAGGGTTCTCGGATCATCCTAAACTGAGTCATTGCGAAATTTTTTATATAAAAATATTTCTGTAACATTTCAGACCCTAAACTCTGGAGGGTATTCACAAAAAATAGTAAGTTATCTATGGTAAAAGGTTCATCTTTTGGGTCATATTACATTTGTATATACACCCTATGGAAGATAGGGTATGTGACTAGTCCTATTGACTAGTCTCAAGAAGGTGTTCCAGGTAAAATAATTATAACTTCTTCCTATAGTATCCAAATTGAGTGGGAATGGTTTCATTGGATAGTGGACAGTCTGTAGTATTTATGGTACAAGTTTCATAATTTTATATCAATTATTTTGTGCGGGGTACGCTATACAAGTGAGATCTCTTGGAAAGGAAAAAAATCAGCAAGTTGTGGGGAAGTTACCATAAATTCCACTTGGCACATTCAATTTTGATCAGACATGTGGAATTACAGAGAAGAAATATGAGAGAAATACATAAAATAAATTTTCATACCTAGAAGGGCCAAAACTTGAGAGATACAATAGAAGAAAGATTGTCTAACAGAACCACCTCAAAATCAAGGTTCAAAAGTGATATTTGGCCAACATGCCACCCAAAAAGGAAACTTCTACACCAAATAAGCCTCCAGACAATCCTACTTGGACTCTTGATGAAGGTGAAGAAATGCATAGGGACATAAATGATTTACAAAAGAAGATAGTAACAAAATATGAACTACAAGAGATGGAATCTAAGTTGGAGGCAAAGATGGATGGTTTAAAAGAGGAGATCATGGAAGTATTGAAAATTTCCGTATCAGAGAAGACACCTGAAAGTGAAAATGCATCCCATGAAATTCATGATGAGGACACAAGGAAGGTGAATTAATAATGGAGAAACTCCAACTTTGGGTTGAAGACTAACCATGTTTGTGAGATCGATATGAGGAAGTTTGATGGCAAGGACCCAATCACATGGATACTTTAGATGGAGCAATTCTTTGATCTACATAATGTGCCACATACACAAAAGGTATGAATTGCTTATTTATAATTAGAACATAATCAATTTGTATGGTATTGATGGCTTTGTTCTCGCAAATTATTTAGAAAATAATAATTTTGTGGGCTGGTTTTGATGGCTTTGTTCTTGCAAATAATTTGTCACTTGGACACTTTTCATAGAAGAAATGATAGCACACTATGAAGATATAAGGAGCAATACCTCTTTTAGCCAATTGATAAATCTCAAGAAACGGGTTCTACAAGTAATGGTGCACATTGAGAACTTCCAAAGATTGGATATAAAGGTAACTCTGAGACTCTAGATGAACTTGATTGATGTATTCATAGGAACTTTAAAGGATATCTTTCAACATGAGGTTTTCCCCTTTGGGAACCCAAATCATTGGAGAATGCATTTAAGGTGGTAAGAAATGTTGAAAGTAAAATATGGCTATGGCTACTAGAAGGGACCAATCCTAATATTTATAGAGAGAACAATGCTCCTTCTTCTAAAACACCTCAACCTGGGGTTGAAACCTCAACAATTGGTGGAAAGAAAATCAAAGGTTTTATGATTTAATTGTGACAAGCTAGGCACAAGTAAGGGACATAAGTCTAGTGAGAAAAAATTATTGTACATAGATTGTGAAGAGGGAAGAAGAAGAAGAACAAGAACCATCTCAAGATGGTAAACGTAGAAGCAATTTCATCCTAAGAGTTGACTCCCACAATACCGCAGTAATGCATTGGCTAGAATTAGCACCCCTCAAACCCCTCAAGATAAAGGGATACATCAAAAATAAAAAGGTAATAGTCCCAATTGATTCTCGCAAAGACTCTATAATTTCATTCACCATAAATTAGCCAAAGTTCTCAATTTCTTTGTATATCCAACAGAAGTTTCAAGTAATGATTGGGTGCATGGAGGAACTATCAATTGCTCAGAAAAATGCAATAAGATCAATATTACCATGGGGAATATAATGAATAGGTCCAATGATTGCTATACCCAAGGGTGGTGCGGATGTTGTACCAGGGGAATCCAATGGTTACAATCATTAGGAACAATGGATTTTAATTCCTCAATAACTTTTCATGAAATTTTCATTGGAAGGAAAAGAAATTGAGTTAAGAGGTATCACTGTGAAACCCAGTAAGGTGATAAGCTCTAATGGTACGACAAAATTATTGAAAAGGGGCATCAATGCATTATTGCACAACTATTCTCAATTGGGATGTTCAAACATCTAAGACATTCATTCCTCAAGATCCCAAGGGATCATTGATAAGAATTCCAAAGTATTTGAAGATATTCCCAAAGGTCTCCCCTTGAATTCACCTCGGAAATCAAGGATCAAGGAAATTCACTCCACTTCGGTAGTGTTCCTCCCAACATACAGATACCCTTATGTGCATGGTTGAAGAAATGTTAGAGGTCAAGTACTATCAAACTTGGACAAAGTTCTTACACTGCACTGGTGGTAATGGTATTCCAAGAAAGATGGCTCATGGCATATGTGTCCGTGACATTATAGAGAGCTCAACAAGATCACTATTAAATATATAAGTTTCCCATTCCCCTTTTATTGATGAATTGTTGTGGATGATTCACAATGGAGCAATCTATTTCTCTCAAGAAATTGATCTCCGGCCCGTGGTATCATCGATTAGAAGAATATATCCCGAAAACAACATTCCAACCTCATGAAGTCCATTATGAATTTTGGTCATGCCCTTTTGCTTATCATCCACAAATGCACCTCTTCCACATCTAAGGGTTGATGATTCATTTTCAATCCCTTTCTCTAAAAATTCTTAGCAAGTATTTTTGATGATGCAATTAATCTATAGCAAGTCTTGGGAGGACTTGGCAAAGCATATGTTGACAAGGTGCTACAACTAATAAAGGAGCAACAACTATATGCCAAACCATCCAAATGTTTCTTTGGAGTGAAGGAGGTAGAGTATTTAGGTCATATTGTATCTCATGAAGGTGTCAAGGTAGACCCTAACAAGATTAAGGCCATGATGGTCTGGCCAATTCCCAAAACATTGAAGAATCTTAGAGGATTTTTGGGTTTGATAGGTTACTACCGCAAGTTTGTTCGACACTATGGAAGAATAGCAACACCTTTAACGGTAATAATGAAGAAGGATGCATTTTCATGGACTGTAGAGACAACTAAAGATTTTAAACAACTTAAAGAGGTGATGTGAAAATCTCCTGTCTTGACCACTCCAAACTTCACAAAAACCTTTATTATGGAATGTGATGCCTCGGGAAATGGAATTGGTGTTGTCCTAATGTAAGAAGGAAGGCCCCTAGCTTTTGAAAGTCAACCACTCAAGGGAAAGGACTTACACAAACCCATTTATGAGAAGGAAATGATGGAAATACTGCATGCATTGAATAAATGGCATCCTTACCTAATAGGTAGGAACTTCAAAGTCAAAATAGTTCATGATAGTCTTAAATACTTCTTGGAACAAAGACTATCTTCAAAAGAAAAACAAAAAAGGGTAACCAAGATATTGGGTTATGATTTTGAAATTGTCTATAAAAAGCGGAAGGAAAATGTTGTGGCAGATGCACTCTCAATAAAGGATGAAGATGTTGAGTCCTTTCTCTGTGCTATCTTGATCATCCAGCTTGATTGGATAATAGAAGCAAGGGATTAATGGAAGAATGATGAAAAAGTGTGGACTCTCATTCAAAGGTTGCAATAGGATTCTAGTGCATCAAATACATTTACATGGAAAAATGATTCACTATGGTACAAAGATCGATAATATTTATGTAAGAAATCCCAAATTAAACAAAAGGTACTATTGGAATTGCACACCTCTCCAGTAGGAGGGCACTCAGGATTTTTGAGAACCTGCCATAGAGTCAAGAAGGATTTTTTTGGGATGGCCTTAAAACTGATGTTCAAAGTTTTGTGGCAGAATGTTTGGTTTGCCAACAAAATAAGGTGGAAACAATTAAGACCCCAGGTCTTTTACAACCATTAGCCATCCCAAGTTAGTGCTAGGAGGAGGTTTGCAATAATTTCATCACAGGGTTACCGAAGTCTGAAGGAAAGAGTGTCATCATGGTGATTTTTGATAGACTGACCAAGTACACACACTTTTGTGCACTTTCTCATCCCTTCAAATATAGTACAGTTGCCACTGCATTGATGGAGATAGTTCAAAAGCTACATGGTAGCCCAAAGATTATTGTAAGTGACAGAGATCCCATATTCACCGGATCATATCTCATCCTATCATCCTCAATCTGATGGACAAACCAAGATAGTGAACAAATGTCTGGAAGGATACCTTAGTTGCTTTGTCTCTGATAAACAAACACAATGGTTCAAATGGTTACCCTTGGCAGAATGGTGGTATAACACTTCCTTTCATACTGCAACAAAAATGAAACCATTTATGGCTCTTTATGGATACCACCCTCTTTCCATCACTTCTTCTCTAAAAGAAAAATCTAAGGTTCAAGCAGTGGAAGATCACATCGAGAATCAACAACAAGTTCTCCAGATCTTAAAGGACAACCTTACCATGTCATAGAATCACATGAAATAACAAGTAGATCAACATCATAGTGAAAGAAGTTTTGAAGTAGGGGATTGGGTGTTTTTAAGGCTACAATGACAAAAACAGATGTCCCTCAAGCAAGCCAAGAAATATAATAAATTATTAGCAAAGTACTATGGCCCTTATAAGGTGTTACAAAAGATTGGTACTATGGCATACAAATTAGAGTTGCCGGCATGTTCACGAGTACCCCCAATTTTCCATGTTTCATGCTTAAAAAAGGTTATAGGTGACAAGATCCCAGTTCAAACTATATTTCTAGAACTTGATGAGGAAGGAAAAATCATATTGGAGCCTGAAGCCATCACCGACACAAGAATTCGCCAACTGAGGAATAGATCCATTTTAGAGTATCTCATTAAATGGTGGAAACTAGGTATGAATATTCCACTTGGGAAGATGAGTATTTTATACAGAAGTATCTAGAGTTACTCAAGCATTAAGGACAACACTTGTCTCAAGGGGAGGGGCATGTTAATCCCTAATATTGGCTCATTACCCCTTAATTGGGGCATATTACATTAGTAATGTTATTTTATTTATGTCGGGTTTATTCCATTAGTTGTAATTATACCTCCTAGTCTCCTATATATACCAAGGAGACATTTTCATTTGGCATCATCTTGTACTTGAAAATTTAAGTGGGGTAAAAGGAGGTTTCCCCCTCGAAGTGGCTTATTATTTGAAATTATCTATTTTTCAAGGCGTTGAGTACTTTTTCTGAGGTTTTTCTATACTATATTGATATTTGGTTCTTAACATAGAACTTGATATAGTGCCACTGGACATATGTGGAATTTTTCTGGGAAGCCCATACCTTTATGATAGGAAAGCTATATTCTACAGGGAGGAAAATAAATATTTCTTCAAGAAAGATGGGAAAGAGTACATTGTTCATTCCCATCGCATGAAAATTGACAGGTCTTTTACAGTTACAGGGAAGTTAAAAAGAATGGTAAATGCAAGAAAACGTTTAACACTTATGTCTGTAACAAAACATGAAGTTAGGGATGCTAAACATGATATGGTTCAATATGTTTCAAACAATCATGAAGTGTCACCAGAGGTACAACATGAGGTTCAACTACATACTTTGTTTACTGTTCCTGTTCATAAGGGGAAGCATGTTTTGTCATTCTCATTCACATATTCAGTTTTGTTGTTTAGTTTTCTGCTATTCAGTGGTGTATGGCTCCTAAATACAACAAAGAATGTAGATTATGGTGCACTAAATGAGACGATTACTTTGATAAAAAATGCTATCTTAGTTTCCATGCTTGTTGTGATTAGTCAGGTGATTATTGTCCAAGAAGAAAGGATGGACGATACTAGACAAGTGGGGAAGCAATACCCTCACTTCTTACCTAAGTAAAAGAAGACTTTTGGTGGTCCAAAATATTCCAAAGTGGGGAGGAATGATCAAGGAGGCTCCCCAGGCTTAGAAAATGCTCAAAAATCAAATTTCTCGGAATGGAATGAAACCAGTTCCATTGCGACCGGCTCGTCGCTCTGATTCTAGAAATATATTCACTTTCTCAAACGAACACTTTATGAGAGAGTTATCGCACTCTGACCGTTTTCTCAAACAACTAAAAAGTCAAACATCAACTGGCAAAAAGTCAATGCTGATGTGAGCATGACATCACGAAAGCTAATTCAGGATGCTAACATGGAAGAAGCATATAATGACATTTGGCAACCTATCACTAGGCAAAGGATGTAGACTTGGACCAATGGCAATGTGACACTTGTCGAATTTCAGGCAAATGTGGTGGTGCCACATGACCCAGGAATGGGCAGCCATGTGGCACCCAGTCATCAAACATGTGGCGAGTTAAAAATGTTTTGGGAGTCCATGGGTTTTGAAACCACAACCACTAGCAAGCCCAAGCGCTTTGGGAGAGCCCTATTAGCAACGCGCCCACGTATTTCTTGTGTTATGAAACACATTTTAATATATCAATGTTTTATATTTATTAAGGTTGGCATGGAGGGGGGCTGAGGCTAAGCCCCAACCCATGGTCTTTTGTTATAGCACAGAACCGAAACACGGGGCCTAGTATAACCACCCTTTCCTTTGCAACCCATGGTTACATGTTTCGCACCCCGAAAACCGGGGGCTTATCACTATATTAGCACGTGAGGGTGTATTTTTAGACCATAGGTCCCATGGAACGTGCCTATGACCAAGGGATGGAGCCTATCCAAGGCTAGCACACAGCCTAAAGGGCTGGTGCTTGGCCATATGAAGTGCATATGACTGAGTATTGGGGGTGCGCACGACCTTCCTTGGGGGATACTCTTTGTATTTTTAAATAAAAGTGGGTTTTTAACTATACAGAAGTGATTTTTGACTGATATTATGCCCAGAAATTGGTTTTTTGAGGATTTTGAGGCCATTTAAAGGGAGATTTGATCCCAAAAAGAGGCCAGATCTTGAGGTAAGTTGGGATTCCTCGACTGAGCTTTAAAAACTATAAAAAATAGGCTTTTTGAAGCTTGTAGGAGACTTTTTGATGCAGGGTTTTGAAGGGGCAGTTTGTAAATTTTGGCCTTTTCTCATGTTTTGAGTGACATTTTTGCCATGTTTTTGAGAGGAATTTGATGGAGCATGCTTGAATCTGAGCAAGGAGGTCTCACACAGAATATCTGAAGCACATTATGTAACAAAAAAGAGCCTATGTAAGAGAAATTTGAGAATTTTAAAGAGAAATAAAGATGTCCTCTACTTTGAATCGGGCCCAGAGACATAGCCAACAATTGGTGAAATCCATTATCAACCTCTTGTATTTATTTCTCTTTATGTTTTACTATTCTATTCTCTTCATTTCCAACATGGATATTAATGGTTGATCTCTTTATTCATTAATAAGCATCAAGTAAAAGTCACATTTGATATTCTGCAACCAGATAATAAGCTTAATGTATTTCACATTCTTAAGGATTCGATGCCTAAAATACATTAAACTAACTTGCGATTTATCAGTAATACCTTCAGTTTTGGATCACCCGGACACTTAATGAAATGGAGACAATTTATTCCGAAGGAGGGAGGATTTTTATAGGTGGATATCGGTGGCCATCCACCTATTCCAACTAGATCAAACAAGTCTTCTGGCAATTTACTATTTTTAGCAATTTTTTGATTCCTAAACTTCTGGGGCCATTCTGAGGGCCTAAATGAATTTTTTTCAGGATCAATGTTAGGGACCTAACCTAAAAAACCCCTCAAGTGGGTAGAATACTATATTTCCATGTAATAAAGGTCATTATTAATAATTACTAGCAATAAGGAGGAATAAGTCAAATGTAAGAAGACCTAATAGAAGATTTCGCTTCTAAAAGGATCTTCCTCTAGATTGTTCTTGTTGGATTACAGAGAGGGGGGGTGAATCAGTAATAGAGAAATGCAATCCTTTTTAACCAAAAAATAATTTTTTTATATCAATGTAGCATTATCATCCAATAGCTGCAGAGTAAATAAACAATGAACAAATGATAAATCATAAACATAACAATACACCAGTGTTTTTATGTGGAAATCCAAAGCAGGAGAAAACCAAAGAATGATTTTTCTTATATGTATTTAAGAATTACATTCTTTGGAAGCACCAAATTCCTTTGTTTTCCAACTGCAACTGGAAGGAGGCTCCAACCCCCTACTTTCTTAGGCTACAACCTGAGGGGAGCTATAACTCCCAAATTATCTGGCTATAACTAGAAGGAGGCTAAAACCCTCTATGTTCTCTAGCTACAACTGGAAGGTGGCTACAACCACCTATCCTTGCCCCGTCCAACTGCCCTGACGTAGAAGTAGAATCATGGAAGAATTGTCACACAATTATTGTGAGATATACTACTGAAAAACCTGTACGAGTCAACTTGTAATCAACTTGTAACAACTTGTGTCAATAACATGTGCCAACATGTACCATACATCAACCTGTACCATAAAAAAATGCATCAACCATGCATCAAACTTGTACAAATAACCTGTCACAATAACTTGTCCAAACAACCTATAATCAATATGTACCGTAAATAAGTGCAACGACCATGCACCAACCTATACCTCAAATTGTACCATCAACGAGTGCATCAACCATGAAAAAAATATGTACCAATCATGCATCAAATACACATAAACTATGACTCATCAAGATGTACCAACATAATCAACTATACACCTCATGTATGTGTCAACTCATCAACTACTTGTCTCAACCATGTACCCAACATGTACCTCAACCAAAATCCTTCATCAATTTCATAATCCAAATCTGATTTGTAACTTTGTAATAGACCTGGTGTATATGATCACATACCTACAAAACTTCCTTAACTTTAACAACAAGAGACTAGCATTTTCATCAAACTTTACTTTAGTCTTACATGACTAATTTTGGATTAGTCAACAACCCTAACTTGAAATAATAAAAAATATGTACTTGTAATGAATAAATATATGAAAATAGTACACAATGTTCTTCACTTTCTTTTATGCAATTCCTCTAGGTTTCACTACTTGTAACCTCTTAGAAAATCAGTTATAGAAAAAATGGCATACCTTGTTGAATTTTGTCTTATTCTAAAGAGCTTGTAGAGCACGTCTCACATGGAATATTTATTTTATGGATCTGAAAATAGTACACAGAATACTACAGATTGCAATATAACCAATACATTTGGTCTTACTGAATTTGGATATGTTATGAATAAGTTACGACATTTTTACCCGAAACACATGTTTTAAACTAGTTTCAGGACTAAGCACAAACCCTATTTTCCACAGAGTGTAACTCCAAAAATACAATGACCCAGAAGCATAAATTTGTATCACAACTACTTGTCCACTTATTGATTTCTCCATTAACTTTATTATTTAAATAATTTCTTTTGTATCCAATTTGACTTATATTACACTCATCACTTCGCTTTATTATTTAAATAATTTCTTCTTTGCAACCACTTTTAGTACTTTTACCTTTTCGAGCTTCTAGATGACTCATGAGGGTTCTTCAATTTCTCACGACCATAACTCTCTAACCATGAGGAGTTATGTGACGCTCCACATACCACTAGAAATGGTATGACATGTACTATCCATATATAATATTATTACCTAAAATATATATCAAAACTCATACCATTATCCATAAGAAAAAAACTTAGGTGTATTACCCAAACCTTTAAGCTACCAGAATTATCTACCAAACTTTCTTCAAGGGTTGAAATCATTGACTACCAACCCAATAATCAACAATCTCCCCCTTTTTCATTGATGGAAACACTCTGATGCAATATTGAATTCATATCACTCATTCTCCCCCTATGACCATCGCTCCGCATGGAACCATACCTCTGTGTTGTTTCTCTAAGCATTTACCTTTTCTCTGATAAATGTCTCCCCCTTTGTCATCAATGACAAATGTATATTTCCATCTGAGGTATCTCCCCCTGACTGAACTCTTCATAAAACTGATCTCCCAACATAAATTGTCCTCTTTATGGTTCTTCCTTGTGTAAATATAAGACATATAAGATAAGCATTCAAAATCATTCATTTTGGAGTAGAAATTACTCTGAGTCTCTGGCGAAGATACTCAAAGGATTCTTGTGGAAGAATTTTTGTAAAGATGTCTTCCACTTGTTCTTTTGTGCCCACATACTCAACTCTAATGTTCTTCTCTGCAAATTGTTCCCATAAAAAGTGATACTTGCTTGGAATGTGCTTCGTTAGTCATCAATGCAACTTGTGCAATCTGCATCTGTGTAGGAAATAAGTGATATATCCTTTCCTTTTGAATACCATAATCCAAACTCTTATGTTCCTTTAAGATATCTAAAAATCCTCTTCATTGCTAATACATGTGATTCCTTTGGTGTTGCTTGAAATATTTTCACCTATCCAACTTCCTACATTACATCTAGTCTAGATGTTGTCACATATAGTAAGCTACCAATAATTGACCTGTATTTCCTCTGGTCTGTAGACTTTGAATCATCATCTTTGCTAAACTTGCAACTAGTTTGCATAGGAGTGGTAATTTCTTTGCAATATTCAATTCCGAACCTATTTATCATTTCTCTGATACACTTAGTTTGAGAAATAAAAATTACTTGGTTGCTTTGACATATCTGAAGACCCAGAAAGAAGGATAGTTCTCCAAGTAATGACATTTCAAATTCATTCTCCATATCCTTTGCAAATTTCTAGCTTAAGATGTCATCAATACTTCCAAAAATAATATCATCAATATAAACTTCAATTAATAAAATACCATCTTGAGTTACCTTGATGTAGAGGTTGTTGTCTTCACTCCCTCAATCTCATTTAGAATGTTAGTTATTTCCTTAAGATGATCTGTCAATATCTTCTCTCTCATTTCTGCTTCTTCCTTATGTGCTACTATGTTGGCTTCCAAACACTGCTTTGATATTCAAGGTTTTCTTCAATATTTTTGGCTTCTTCTAGCTGAGTTATTAAGTTCTCAATGACCTGTTGGGATTATTCAAAAATGTGAACACTTTCCTTTCGTTTCATCAATTCTTTCTTGAGTGACTTATTTTCTTCTCTTAGTTCAACTAAAGTACTTATCAATTCTTCTTCATAATTGTCTTCCTTTTCAATTATTTTTTTTGTCTCATCTCCTTCATGGAATTCTATTTCAAGATGTCCTCATTTTTCACAATTAAAGAAAAACAAAATAGCTATGGTGACTTTGTACTCTTCATCTTCTAAATATGTCTGACATGGTGAACATAATTATTTTTTAGCTGTATCTACATCTTCTTTGGAATTTTATGAATCTGTGATGGGTGAAGAATATATGTCATGTGACTTATCCCAAAGTTCTTTGGCTGATGAACATTTACCAACCTTTCCTCTTACCAGATTAGGTAATCCTTCACAGATGAAATCCATTGATATTTTGTTATTCTTCTCCAATTCCTTCTTAGCTCCAGTATTTGCCCTTTTTGAATTATCATATCCTATAATGAATGATAATCAAATATAATTCCCTTGTTCCTGTAAAAATACTTTCTCCCTTCTACTCCACATCTCATACTTTAAACCATTCTGACCATTGAACTATGGTACTCCATTTTCAAAATAATCAATGATCTCCTTCGAGTGGTTAAACTGTTTTCTGAAGGAACCTGCTCTGATACCAATTGTTGGATTACTGAGACGGGGGGTGAATCAATAATAGAGAAATGCAACCCTTTTTAGCCACAAAATGCAAGTGTTATATCAATGTAGCATTATCATCCAATAGTTGTAGAGTAAATAAGCAATGAACAAATGAGCAATCATACACATGCATAATACACCAGTGTCTTTATGTGGAAACCCAAAGAGAGAAAAAAACCACACAATGTTTTTTCTTATATGTATTTAAGAATTACATTCATTGGAAGCACCAACTTCCTTTGTTTTCTAGTTGTAACTGGAAGGATGCTTCAACCCCCTAGTTTCTCAGGCTACAACCTGAGGGAAGCTCCAATTCCCCAATTCTTTGGCTACAACCAGAAGGAGGCTATAACCCCCCTATGTTCTCTAGATACAATTGGAAGGTGGCTACAATCACTTGTACTTTCCCGTCCAGCCGCCCTGATGTGGAAGTAGAATGATGGAACCATTGTCACACTATCATTCTGAGATATACTGTTATAAACCTATACCAATCAACCTATAATCAACTTGTAACAACATGTACCAATAACATGTGCCAACATGTACCATACATCAACCTATACCATAAACACATGCATCAACCATGCATTAAACCTGTACAAATAACATGTCCAAACAACCTATAATCAACTTGTACCATAAACAAGTGCATCAACCATGCACCAATATGTACCTCAACTTGTACAATCAATGAGTGCATAAACCATGCACCAAATATGTATAAATCATGCATCAAATACACATAAAATATGACTCATCAAGAAGCACCAACATCATCAACTATACAACTCATGTATGTGCCAAATCATCAACTACTTGTCTCAACCATGTACCCAACATGTACCTCAACCAAATTCCTTCATCAATTTCATAATCCAAATCTTATTTGTAACTCTATAATAGAACCGATGTATATAATCCCATACCTACAAACCTTCCTTAACTTTAACAACAAGAGACTAGCATTTTCATCAAACTTTACTTTAGACTTACATGACTAATTTTCGATTAGTCAACAACCCTAACTTAAAATAATCATAAATATGTACTTGTAATGAAAAAATATTTGAAAATAGTAAACAATGTTCTTCGGTGTCTTTAATGCAATTCCTCCAGGTTTCACTACTTGGAACCTCTTAGAAAATAAGTTATAGAAAAAATGGCATACCTTGTTGAATTCTGATTTATTCTAGAGAGAACATGTAGAGTGTGCCCCGCATAGAATATTTATTGTATGGACCTGAAAACAGTACACAGAGTACTAAAGACTATAATCTAGCCAATGCATTTTTTCTTACTGAATTTGGATATGTTATGAATAAGTTATGAAGTGTTTACCTGAAACACCTATTTTAGACTAGTTTCAGGACTAGCCACAAACCCTATTTTCCACAGAGTGTAACTCCAACAATACAATGACCCACAAGCGGAAATTTGTATCACAAATACTTGGATATGTTTCCTCAATGGGCTCCCAATTTCACCATATGAATCATTTCATAAAAAATATTATTGTGAAAATTGTGAGATGACCTGTAAACAACATGCCTTAGAAAGCATCATCAAAATAATTTATCCTTCCTTGAATTTTGGCCTTCTTTACTTCACCTTGCCTCTGAAATGCGGATTAGATATCCTTTGGTTACCTTAGTCACTTGTATATATTCAATATGCTCAAGTGTGATTAAAAATGAGAGACCCTTGCCTCTTATTTATACTTTCATGTAGCTTCCTCAAGGGGTTACCTTCTAACCATCTTAACCCACTTTCCTTATTTTAGGGATAACCCACTTCTAACCACTTGTCCACTTAGTAATTTCTCCATTAAATTTATTATTTAAATATGTTTTTTTGTATCCACTTTGACTTATAGTACACTCATAACTTCACTTTATTATTTAAATTACCTTCTAACCATCTTAACCCACTTTCCTTATTTTAGGGCTAACCCACTTCTAACCACTTGTCCACTTAGTGATTTCTCCATTAACTTTGTTATTTAAATAATTTATTTTGTATCCACTTTGACTTATAGTACACTCATCACTTCACTTTATTATTTAAATAATTTCTTCTTTGCAAGCACCTTGACTACTTTAACCTTTTGGGGCTTCTAGATGACTCATGAGGGTTATCCAAGTTCACATGGCCATAACTCTCTAACCATGAGGAGTTATGTGACATTCCACATACCACTGGAAATGGAATGAATTGTACTATCCATATATAATAGTATTACCTAAAAATATATCAAAACTCATACAATTATCCATCAAACAAACTTGGGTCCATTACCCAAACCTTTGTGCTACCGAAATTCTCTACCAGACTTTCTTCAAGGGTTGATGTCAATGACAACCAACCCAATTAATCAACAGTTCTTTTGGATATATAGATTTAGTATAAATCATAATAGAGGGTATGAGAATTTGTGTTATGGATATTATTGTAATAGAGCTCTTCTCTGCTGGAGGTTTCCCCCACGAAGAGGAAAGTGAACATTGCTATCAGTAATCAAAGTGTTCATTCTAGTGTATTATGGTATTATTTTGGTATTGTTTTGGTATTATTCTGGGTATATCCTTGTTTCTATGATATTTCTAGCTAAAGTGTTTATGTTATGCATACTATTTTATATCTGGAATACTACAAGTGGTATCAAAGAACCTTCCTCGGCAAAAAATTGCAGGTTAAATTTTTTCAGGGTAGAGACGTATTCTGGCATCTTAAATCTATGGAGATCTATTGTTACATGCATAAACCCATAGTCAGGGAGTCATACACATGGGAAATACAAGAGGTACTTACGATCACATTTGTTTTCCACCTTTGCAACCCTTGTTAGTGCCCCTTCAAGTGGTAGTGCATCAGACAACACCTGTATACGGATCGACCTAGATTTTCTGAAGCCCTCCATAGATAAATCGATTGGCCTTCTAACTTCTATAGTTCCACCGAGAAAATCACTCAGGAAGATACTCTCTAGTACCTAGGTAGTCGAGTAGTATGGCTAAGGTTACAGTCTATCCTCCTTAGTTGGTTCCCTGAGAGATTGGGTCGAGTACTACTATTGGACCCCGCACATATATCAAAGTGATATAGCACATGGAAAACCCTTGTCTGTAGAAACCCTGAATATCCTACCCCTGGGGACAAAAAAAAAATACAACAAACAAGATTTATTTCCACACAACTATGCCTTTTGCATTCCAGTTGTGAAATTACTACACATTTCTTCCTATTAAGCATTTGGGAATTTCATCACTGCAATATAAGTGGTCCTGCGGGCACACTTATTTGGGACCTATTCCATTAGATTCCCCTTTTCTCCCTGATCATAGTCATACCTTTCATTTTTAATACTTTTTGTTTCAAAGGACCCAACCCCTTCCCATTTTCCCTATTTTTCCACCTATTCCCTTTTATTTCCCTTCTCTCATTGACCTCATTGTACCTATCACTTATAAGTCCCTTTTTGTGGTCCCACCCACCCATTTTTCCTTTCCCACGCTTCCCCTCTCCAAATTTCCACCACTCTCAACCGAGAACTCTAATATTCCATCAATCAAGCCCATGCCTCCATCGAACATATGACATCTGATATTGGATCTACCAATTCCCACATTGAAAAAGTAGAGCACAAATTTGATACCATGGAAGTCAATTTAACAACCCAAATTATTGCCCTCCATTATGTTGTCAATCAATTGTTGAATCTCCCTACAGGTCCTTCCTCATTAGACCAACTTGACGATGTTTATTCCTCTCAGTCTCTTCATTTTAAATCCAACTCCTTTCATCATGAACCTTGTCTTCCCCATGTAGAGGTCGATAAATTTGATGGCTCTGATCCTATGGGTTGGGTCACTCAAATGGAGAATTATTTTTATTTGCATGGTATTTATGACGAGTTGTCCAAACTTTGCTATGTTGTCCTCTATATAGATCTTGAACACTACAATGGTGGAAATGGATTAAAAATTCACGTCAGAGGTATATTTCCTTAACCTAGTTTGTTGAAGAGCTATATGCCCGCTTTGATACTGATACCCACTATCTCAGTCATTTGACCAAGTTGAAATAGGAAGGCATAGTGGAAGACTTTATCACTACTTTTGATATTTTTCCTTTCGAATAGAGGGAATGTCATATGTGTTCTTCCATGAATTCTTTATCAATGGCCTAAAGGATGAAATCTGATCCCAGGTTCTCATGGCTCTCCCTCATAATTGGTTGGGCACTACTACATGTGCTAAAGAGGCCCAACAAGGTTTTTTTCCCAGAAAAAAAAACCCTCTTTTTTAACTCGCCCTCGATCCGCTAATCCTAACCCACCTTTCACTCCCCTTAAGGTCCAAAAACTAAATAGGGATGAAATGGATGAATTATAACTAAGGGTATTTGCTATAATTGTGATGAAAAATATTTTTCGGGGCACAAGTACAAGGAACAAAAACTTTTATGGTCATTTATGAATATGTTCTTGAATATGATGTGGCAATTCCCCTTGTTGAAGAGCCCTCCCTTCCTGATGCTACCCCGGAGTCTGCTAACCCACATGAAGTTGACCCACTTATTTCCTTGCATGCCCTCACTAGATTCTTTGCCCCACAAACCCTCAAGCTCATTGTCTATATTAAGCACATGAAGGTTATCATCCTTGTTGAAAGTGGTGGCATGCACACTTTTATTCATCGTCACATTGCCTAAGAAACCAATTGCTATATTCATGCTGTCAATAATTTTCAAATCATGATAGCCAATGGTAGGTCCATGAATTGTGGTGGACGTTGTGAAAATGTGTGTCTTCAAATTGGACATTACCACCTAAAATCTCATATTTTTTCCAATGACATGGGCAGTTATGACATTGTGCTAGGTGTTGAATGGTTACGCACTTTGGGTCCCATTCTTATGGATTTTAAGGAATCAACCATGCAATTCCAATAGGAGGGATAAAGGTATCAATTCCATGGTCTCACAGTTGGTTCTCCTAAGATCATTAGTTCCCATCTCATTGAAAATATACTCAAGAAAGGCCACTCTGGTATTATTTTTCAACTCCATTCTATTCAATTCATTGAGACACCCTCTGTGCATCCTGACCTCCAAGCTATCATTTCCACACATCAAGCTAATTTTTTCACTCCTCAGGGACTTCCTCCTTCTCATGGTGTTCATGATAATTACATTATCCTTGTTACTAGAAGTTTTCCTTCCAATGTTCACCCTTATCTTCACCCCTTTTCCCAAAAGAGTGAAATTGAGATAATAGTGCAGGAATTTCTCCAAGCAGGTGTTATCCACCCAGGTACCAGCTCTCATTCTTCTCCCATGGTCATGGTAATTAATAAAGAAGGTACTTTGCACATGAGTCCTGACTTTCTTTCACTCAATAAACTCACCATCAAGGACAAGTTTCCCATTCCTATAATTGATGATCTCTTGGATGAGATAAGTGGTGCTCAGTACTTCAGTAAACTTGATCTGTGTTCTGGCTACCACTAGATACACATGCAAGAAGATGACATACCCAAGACTACCTTTCGAACTCATGAGTTTCACTATAAATTTTTGGTCATTCCCTTTGGCGTATGTAATCCCCCATCCTCTTTCCAAAGCCTCATGAATCATGTCTTCCATCCTTTTCTTCGTCATTTTGTCTTATCTTTCTTTGATGATATTCTCATCTATAGTAAAACTTGGCAATCCCATCTTTCCCATGGGGATCAAATTCTCCATCTAATCTATCAACACCAACATTTCCTCAAACTCTCTAAATATGCTCATGGCACCTTAGAAGTAGATTACTTGGGTCATATTGTTGGCAAGGTTGGTGTCTGGGTGGATCCTAAAAAGATTGAAGCAATGCAAGATTGAACTTGCCCCAAGAATATCAAAAGCTTGTGTTTTTTTTTGGGTTTAACGAGATATTATCGTAAGTTTTTTCAGAATTATGGGAAGATTGTGGTCCCTCTCACTACTCTCCTTAAAAATAATTATTTCACTTGGAATCTCATAGAGGATCATTTTTTTGAATCTTTGAAGGAGGCCATGTGTACTACTCTGGTCTTGGCCCTTCCTAATTTCACAAATACCTTTGTCTTGGAATGTGATGCCTCAGGAAAAGGAATTGGAGTTGTCTGTATTCAAGAAGGTATACCTTTGGCCTTTACCAACAAGCAATTGTTAGAACGCCATTTGGGTCAATCAATCTATGAAAAGGAAATGTTGTATATTCTACATGTAGTGGATCTCTAGCACCCTTATCTCCTAGGGAAACGATTCCTCAATTATTTTCTAGATCAAAGACCTTCCTCCCCAGAGAAAAAAAAATGGGTAACTAATCTCTTTGGTTATGACTATGAGATCATTTACAAAATGTGGTTGTTGACTCTCTTTCTTGAAAATATGAAGATGAAGGGTCCCTTTTCTCCCTCAACTTCATTATACCATATTGGATCCAAGTTGTGCACTAAGAATGGCTACATGATCCTAAAATATCACATTTGATCCAACAATTGCAAGCCAACTCTATAGTTTCTCCAGGGTACTCTTGGCACAATGATAATCTTCACTACAAAGGTCATTTTTATTTAAGTAAACAATCACAACTTAAATACATAGTTCTTTCTGAGCTTCATGCTACTCCCACAGCTGGGAATTCAAGGTTTACCGAAACCTATGTCCGGTTCAAACATTCTTTTTCCTGGGATGGTATGAAAAAGGATGTTCACACTTTTGTAGCAAAATGTGATGTTTTTCAACGCAATAAAGGAAAAACCATCAAACCTCCTGACACACTCCACTCGCTTCTGATTCCACCCACTATTTGGAGGGACATATCTATGGATTTTATTTTGGGATTACCTAAACCAGGATATAATTCAGTTATCATGGTGGTCATGGATCATCTTTCCAAGTATGCTCATTTTTGTTTTCTTCAACACCCATTTACTGCATCCACTGTGGCTCAACATTTAATGGATCATATCTTCAAGATTCATGGAATGCCTGATTCTATTGTTTTTTATCATGATCCCATTTTCACCATCTATTTTTGGCAAGAACTGTTCAAACTACAGAGCAACCAATTGCATCTTAGCACCGCCTATCATCCCCAAACTGATGGTCAAACTGAAGTCGACGACAAGTGTTTGGAGACTTATTTGAGGTGTTTTTCCTATGAAAGGAAAAAACAATGGACTCAATTGTTACAATTATATGAATGGTGGTACAACACTTCTTACCATATAGCTAATTGCATGACTCCTTTTGAAGCAGTATATGGCCAAAATCCACCTATCGTTCTTTCCTACATGCCAGGTGTATCGAAGGTCTAGGTGGTTGAACAAACACTTATAGTTCACGAGGATATTATTCATACACTCAAAGATAATTTGGTCATGGATTAGAATCACATGAAGCAACAAGAAAATCAAGGTCCCTCAAAACGTCACTTTGCTGAAGGAGACCAAGTATTTCTTTGAATGCAACCTTATAAGCAAATTTCACTCAAGGTCAAACATTGGTAGAAAATGGCAGAAAATTTTTATGGTCCTTATATAGAACGTTGGATAGTTAGCCTATCAATTAGCCTTTCCCGATCATTCTAAGCACCATCTTGTTTTTCATGTCTCCTTCTTAAAGAAGGTGATTAGAACTATGTGCCAAACTCTAACCAACCTTCCTGATTTGGATGAAGAATGATCCATATGGTTACAACCACAAGCCGTTTTGGACTATCAAGAGCATTGTCTTAGTCATCGTACCATCAAGTAAGTGTTATTCTAGTGGAAAGATACAACTCCAACAGATGCCTCCTGGGATCCCACTAGCATTCTGTAGCAATTTCCTCATCTCAAGCCTTGAGCACAAGGTTGATTTTAAGAGGGAGGGCATGTTAGGGACCTAACATACCTAACCCCTCAAGTGGGTAGAATAATATATTACCATGTAATAAAGTTCAATATTAATAATTCCTACCAATAAGGAGGAATAAGTCAAATGTAATAAGACCTAACAAAATCTTCAGCTTCTAGAAGGATCTTCCTCTAGATTGTTCTTTTGGATAAAAATATTTAGTATAAATAATAAATAGAGGGTATGATAAATAAATTCTTGGATATTATTGTAATAGATATCTTCTTTGCTAGAGGTTTCCCCCTCGAAGAGGCAAGTGAACATTTCTATCAGTAATCAAAGTGCTCATTCTAGTATGGTATTATTCTGGTATTTTTTTGGTATTATTCTGGTTATATCCTTCTTTCTCTGTTATTTCTAGCTAAAGTATTTATTTTCTACATACTATTTTATATATGGAATACTACAATCAAGAACCTTAATGATATCCAGAGGATATTTTTGATCCCCCAAAATTAATCTCCTCGATGATACCTTTCCAATGAGCTATCATGCACCCCAAATGGAGATCATATTCCAAAGCTACGCTCATGGGAAGTTGATACACCAAACTACCCAAAATAGGTTCCACACAGTTGTTGGATTTGCATCTTCCTGGGTTAGGGTTTTGGATTTTATTTATGTTAAAATTCCTTTAGAGCTTGTTGGTAGCTCAACATATTTGTTAACTTTTTATATCAATTAATTGATCTATATAGCTGTCTAACTGGGGTCATCTATTTTCATTACTCTTCATAATGCAATTTTCAAAACGACAGTTGTAAGTTTTTGCTTTTCCCTATTATTTGTTTTTGTCTATGCTTCATTCATGACTGAAAGCATGAATACGAAGCATGAAAACTTGTGACTATGTTACCATTCTATTTTAAAATTTCATTAAAGGCAAATTGTTCATACAGTTTATTAATGAAGTTTGGTTGCTTGCCATGAAGAGTTACTCTCTTTGTTTCGATCCTTTCAACACCAAGCATGCTTAGAGATTGATGGTTATATAAACAAAGGACCCCCACGATTTGATTTTTGGTATGGTTTTGTTTGATTCTTGGCTATATGTTTCTTTTTTCTAAAGCCTTTGATTTTTGATTTTCAACTTACCTAAACCTTGTGATAGAACCCACGATGCGCACACTTAATTTCATTTTTAATGCTTTGGTCCTAGCTTGTACTAAATGCAAAGGTGGCAATACAATTTGCAGTCAGACATCATTCCCAAGACTGGCCTTGGGCTTTGCAAACCCTCTTTGCATGCATTTCAATTAAACACCCATCTTGTCGTTATGAGTTTCTGCTCATACATCGTTCATTGTTGGTGTTATCGGGTTCGGGGTATGGCTCTGGTCTATCTCACAAACCCTCCCTGCATGATGTGCTTGATCGATTACCCTTTCATCCAGTATGTCTCCTGTCGTTAGAGTCGAACCAAACGGAAATCAAACTCTGCTCTTATATGATGATGCTAGAGAAGATATGGAGAGAAGTGGTTGGCTCGTTTTCATTATAAAATTTCAGGGTTTCCATTTACAAATTGCCCAGGAATTCGCTTTCTCCTTCAATGGGTGTAGAGAGAAAGTGGGTGATGTCCAACTGGAGGTTATAGAGGATTTCTTGAGTCAAGCTATAGGACTACCTACCAGCGGTCAAAGGTGGTTAAAAAATGCGAGAGTGGAAGAAGTTCCTTGGAGTCTTCTTTTCACCTCTCAGAAGATAAAAGGATGCGACAAAGGTATGCCCATCTCTTCACTGAAAGTTCACTGGCATGGTTTGCTTGCTTTATTAAAATATTTCATCACCTGTGAGAGACATTTCGGTCTTGTGTTCCTTTATCATTTGCATCTACTTATGATTTTTATGGGGTTTCCCTTGAACATGCCGTATTACTTATTGAGGAACCTTTATAAAATGGGAAAAAGGTATAGGAAGCAGCAGTCAAAATCGAGCCTCTTCCATCACGGCCTAATCAAAATCTTGCGTGTGCATCAATTAGAATTGCAGAGTGATAATTGGGACTCATTTTTAATGAGAAATGGTTTCTCTAATCCAAATGTTAATGAGATCGATGAACTCGTGGTTGAAGAAACCCTAATCTACCCTACAACGCCCCTCTCACCTATCCAAGCCTGTGTCTCAGCCTCCTACAACAAACCCTTGATCGATCCAAAGGTTATCGAACAGACCCATGATCAGGTTATACATCCTAATGACTATGTTAAAAAGAAACCTACAGGGAAGGCATCTAAGAGAAATGTTGATATAAATTTTAAGAACAAAAGAGCTGGGAGGATAATTTCAAGGAGGCTTCGTAATAAGGAGAACTCTCATGCGAGTTTGATCAGTATGATCGAAGTCCATGAGAGTTTAGACTCTGAAATTGATAGGTTACTCTCTCAAGTAGACCCTCATTCATTCGAGCCACACCTTGATTGGCCCTACAAATTTGTTGACAATTTACCTCCCTGTATGAAAAACAATCCAGAGTTTCCTAGTGTCAAATTGGGTAATGAACCTACTGTCTATGTGGAAGATTCTCTGGTTCACAATCATATTTTTTCCCATGCAACCGCCGCATAGTCAAAGTCTGAAGTCTGTCTATAATGGATTGATAGATATTATACTGATATCCCTATCCTATAGTCACGGGTTAATGATTTAAAGGATCAGATCGAGGTCTTAACGAGAGAAACCCATAGGCTCGAGTCTGTTATTCAAGGGAAAGAAAAGCGTATGAAGACAACAAGCAATGTAGTATTTAAAAACGTTGAGGCTGCAACAGCCATTGTAAATTCCAAGGTTGTCTGATACAATTTGATCTCATAGTTGGAGGTATGATTCTTTACCTTAAAATAGGACTGTTTGTTGAAATTAGATTGCTTTGTTCTTTTAATAAATTGGATTTCATTTACTAAAATAGCTGGCTACAGAATCAAAAGATTCTGTAGCGAGTTATGTTAATTCGAATTCTGTAAATTAATGGTTGAAAATGTATCTAAATCTTTCTATTTTCCTTTTTCTTTCAGGATATTCAAGAATCCATGATTACAAATTAATCCGAGGCATCCTTAAGACCTTCCAGTCATATCTTTGATGCATTTTGTGTGAACAGAAATGAACTTTTGTTAGTTTTGGAGGATTTAGTAGGATATGCGTGGTTGCATCCCGCTTTTATTTTTGTAATCAATATTTGATCTCAGAAAGGGAAACAATTATCTTTTCTGAGGCCCTTATAAACCCATCATTTTTGTAATCAGAGGCATCTTGGCCTGGGGCTTATGGTGAATGACTTATACTCAAATTTAGACATAACAAATATTTACTTTATTCTTTAGTCATCTATGAATGTTATTGTGATCTATAATTCTTTATCTTGGTAATTGGATGACTGCAGATAGCTTTCGTCTTCGCAGATTATTTTGTTGTCAAGATAGTTTTTCCTTCATAGTTCATGATTTTATGCTTCAATTTTATGAAAAAGTGAATGATCACTCAATTCATATTATGAGGTTTACCTTAAACATGTTGATTGATTAAATGCAAGTTGTAACTGTAGGATTTATCTCGTGTGTTATCACTTGCAGTATATTATATCACAGTTATCATTTTTGCATCCTATCATTTTATTAATTAAATACACCAATCCATATACAGTTTGGCGTTTATCCCAAATAGTGTGAAGATGCATAGCAAATTTATCTCATGGATGGTCTGATGTACGACTTATGCAAACAGTTGGATGCATACTCTTCAAAGTGATTGATAGGTTAGTCTGTTCCTTTTTTTTTATTTGCTTGTTTATTACAGGAATTCTTACATGTAGTATAATTTTCACTGTTTACATTTTTCTGTTTAAATAGTAGTTTAATATTTAATCTTACAAATGCATATAGATTAAAAAAAAAACAAAAACAAATAGTATTTTATGTTTTCTTTATCTACTTTTGTTGAAAGAACTATCATACATTTGATTTTTTTTATGAGTTCAGATTAAAACTCGTAATTTGTACATATTGTATATATGAATTAGATAAATAGAACTATCATATAAATATTATTTAAATAAACTGTAAATATACATTTAGATGTATCTATATGTTTTAGTGATTAGTAATTAGTGAGTTATTTCATTTCTTTTATTTATTTTTCATTTCTTTTAGGATTTTAGATTGGCAAACGGAGCCATTAAACCTGTCATAATGAGTCAATCCAAATGACTTGGGTTAATTACACAACCCCGGACCGAATTCACTCTTCCAGTTGACAAGCGGTCATTTTCTCCTGTTAACAGAGCCTCATTGTAATAATATTCTTGTGAATTAGCATAGCCATCAGATCTCTTCTCAGAGATAAGCTACCACCATTCTAGCAAGTTCATTCACTCTGTATTTTTATGGTTCTGTACATTTCGCTCATTCATAGAAATTGTGTATTATTGTATCTTTGTGTTATCTCTAATATATTTCTTCTATATTCTTGGATATTTGATATATCTATGTGAATTTTTTTATTATATATCCACTCTCATTTCGTGCCGAAAATAATCCGGATCATGATGTGCCTACTATTGAGGAGTACTTGGATAACTTATGGTCCTTTTCCAAATTAATCTCGCGAGTGATGATGCTGAAGATTTTGTGATGAAACATGTCTCCTCCACTTTTGTGGATGGTGCTAGGATATGGTACAATAGTCTCCCTAGAAAGAGTATTAAGACCTAGGATAAATTTGAAGAGACCTTTATAAAAATATGGGATACTAAAGAAGATCCCAAATTTTTGTTGTTGTGAATTACTGAAATGAAAAAGAAATAGAATGAAATTGTCAAAGAGTTTGATATAAAGTTTGAAAATTTTCTCCAACAAATACCTAACAATATTCACCTTAGAAAAGAGCATCTCTTTTTCCTCTACATTAATTCCTTCCTGTGACATTTTGGGTTCATTATCGAGGATAAGACCTCATAGACCCTTAAATAATCTAGAGAAACAGTTGCAAGGATTGAGGCTAATATTTGATCTTGTAAGGTACAACCTCTCTACCCCCAAGAGGCAAGGCTTAAACTAAACCAAGAACATTACACAATGTTGATCCCACTCAAGAAATAAGCGTTCCATGAGAACAAAGGATCAAAGAAGCAATAAATGGCCTCACCAAAAATCAAACCCTAATGATGAACAAGATCACTAATATAGAAAGGGCACAACAAAAATCCTTCAAGCCTCCTTTTAAGGGCCAAGCCTAGAGACCAAGACAAGCATGGAAACCTAGGCTCCCAAATTAATAGAGGGTCCCAAAAACTATAGATATCTATAATGTTATAGATCAAGAAGAGACTCCTTTATGTTTACCTTGTGGGGATCCACATTGGGAACATGAATTCCCAAGGAATAACAATGGGGGGTCTGATCATATGAAATTTATTGATACCATAGATGTCATATTTTCTATGTCCCCCAAAGAGTGCCTCAACATCACACCAAAAGAACTTGAAGAAGGAAAGAAAGAATCTTCCAATAAGGCTAGGATGGATATTATACGAAAAATTGATGAGGAGTAAAGGGGGAGGCTCAAGAAGAGAGAATTACAAGTGTACACTAAAAAAGATAATGCACCCCAATATCCTCCCAGTGACCCTATATTTCCTCTTTCAAATCCTTCTCAACCACCCACAGATAGAGTTCCTCCTAGTTGAATAAATCAATATTTTCCCATATACCCAACCAACCAATGGAAAGGGACCATTTTGAAGAAATTTATATTGACCCTAAAATTGAGGATCCCTCAGAGGTGTTCCTTGATGATTTCAAGGACTCTTCCCTTGAGTTTTTTCCTAAATGAAATTCATTTCTCCAAATAATATGATATTGGTGATATAGTGTGGCCCAAAAGGAAAGATTATCAACAACAACTATACAGGTGCAAAGACAAAGTGGTTAGATCCATCACAATATTAAAGAAATGTGATAAGGAGATATTGATTAAACTAAGCCAAGAAGATACTCTCACAATGGAATCCCACCCTCCTCCCTCGGAGTAATACACCAAGGTGATTCAAGAAACTATTGATCTCAAGGAGGAGGATTACAAGCAAGGATAATTTTTCTTAGTGTGGGAAACAAGGAAAGGTCGGCTTGATAAACATAAGGAGTTTAACCACTTTTTTCTTGGCCCCTACAAGGTTGAAGAGTAGTATTTCAATGATTCTTACTAGATATCCATGCTATAGGGAAGGACATGTCCACTACCTATTAGTAGATCCATTCTCAAGCCACATCATGGGGAAGATTCTTGACTTCTTGAAACTAACACAGATTAGTGTAGGTAGGGAATTTTCATTCTACATTGCATTTGTATATATGTTCCATCATGAATTCATGATATCATAGTGTTGAATGTTCTTTTATATACCAAGTTTCATCTATATATAATGCATACATGTCTGGAACTTACATTTTCACTATTGCATATTATTCCTTCATCATTGTTGGGATCATATTCGTCATTTTGGTTCACGCTTGCGCACACACTGACCTTCCTAACGATAGGGAGGTTTATACCAAGGCTTCATCTAGAGTGTGTCCAAAAAAAAACCAAAGAACTGACATATTAATCCTTTTCCAGGTCTAAGAAAAGTATCACCCAAGTTGTAGAGAGAATCACATAGACCATAAGGTCTTGTGTCGATGATGAAGGATTAAAAATACTAAACATTTCTGCAATTGGAATCCATATAAATTAGACCTGATACTTCATTAAGGACCGAGAATGAAAACACTACACATCCAACTCCTTCATAATATACACAAAATATATTCGAACTTCCATATATTCATTACTAGAAGTATGTCATCATGACAGAGCCATACATTTTGTTGAACATTTTCCTATGATAGCCATGGAATCTCATATCATCATTATAGAAACAAGGTAAATACAAATAATGCACCATGCACCTTTATTTAGGACTTAGATATATCAAAATGCAAGAATATATTCAAATGTATTAGAATACTGCAGGAATCTCAGGGTGAGATCAATGTTGGCAGATAACTTGAAACTCTTAGACTAGTTAAATAGCTTCTCATAAAATACTTTAGACATTATCAAACTCTTTATATGAGATTAAAGATACTTTTTATATCCTTAATTGATGGGGAGCATTGTCCCTTTTTTCTCTGCTCCACTCACTTGTCTGATCCAATTGCCTCACACACTTCAGGTACCTGTAAGTGCTCCACGTGGACTTTTTGCATCAAGGGAAATCTTAACTTCCTAACCAACTCCTCTTATGGATACCCCAAAAATTTATGTGTTGTTGGCACTAATCATTCAGGGAGATAACTCAATGATTCATTTCTTTCTTTGGCAGGAATCTTCTTGGTTTCTGATGTAAATGACAAAACTCATACTGTCATGCACTTGGTAGTATTTATGTTCTACACTTTGCTGAAAAAACTTGGTCTGATGTGCAATTCATAGTGATCCTCTTGCACTTAATCAAGTGTGTGTAACACTAATAAAATGGGCATGCACTACTCCCTTGGTGCATGAATGCAATAATTAACCTGAAACTTTGGGTGCCAATAGGCCCTCACCACTATTATCTGTCTCGTCCTCAAGCCAACGACTGTATGTTAGATGAAGGAAAAGGTGAGTAAGATAAAATCATCATATGAAAAATAAAGTTGTTGGAATGGTTAGACTTGAGTAAGATAAAATCACCAGGTTTTCATTGTAGCTCATCTCTAGTCCACGGGGAAGAGAGGGAGGGATGACAATGTGGTGTGTTTAAAGAGAGGGCAGTTTTGAATGTGTGGGGGGAGGGGGGGTGGAAAATGTATGGATTACGAAAGAAAATATCCTTTTGCATCAACAAAGGGAATAAGACATGTATTATCCTCTTCCATGCAAAAAATGGGTGAGATGAATGGGCCCCTATGATCAAGAAAGAGGATAAGGCATAACACCCTTTAGTATTGGGAAATCTTACAGGTTAGTAGTGTAGAGGCTCTTCCTAAATTTTGTTGGTACAATGGTAAGATATGGAAGAAGCAACATGTGGGTATGGGAAGGGATGGTCTAGGGAGTGGGGAAAAGGGCCTTGGATGGATACAAAAGTGGGCCATGGAGCATGATGGGAAAGGGTGAGAGATAATATAAGAGAGAGAAGGATGCATGGAGAATATCTCTAGGCGACACTAGGGAGGAAATGTATTTATAATGGAGGGAAGGGAGAGGGGAAGGAGAGGGGAGGAAATATGGTTTATCAATATGAGTGTGAAGTAAGGGATGGCGAAACTGAAAATGGTATAATACAATGGGAAAGATCCTAATGCCAATATGGTGTCTCAATGACATTCTTTGATGACTGAAGCATTATTACAGTTCGTGTATCGAGAAATAATGGGATGTGCTAAAATTAGATATATTTTCCCTTTTGCAGACTGTTGTCACCACGATATATGCCTGAGATTTGTGCAAATGTTGCTCATGGTTTTTTTCCACCCAAGAGATCCCCCACAATAGTTGTTCCTACAATGGGAGGCTATATGCAATATGATCGATGCTTCTTGAGAATATTTTCACTAACAATCAAGAAGCGTCATTGATGTCTTGTGGAATATGCTATTAGAAAGAATTCATACATAGAAATATTGTGGTGGATCAGACCATGCATGTGTGAAATTGGCTATATGGGGGCACTGTGTATGTGGATCATGCACCCCAACATGGTTCAAACCCTTATAAATATTGGAATATAGCATCCCCGAGTGGGTTGTGATTTGTCCCTATACATGGTCCATCAATTAACTTCTATATGGGCGCGGTGATATCCAATCTGTCTTGTTTTGGAAGTAGCCATTCTTACAGGATATCATCCACATTGGCATGGAACTCATCATGATTCATGAGCAAGTGGTTGAATGGTTAGTTTTCGGTGAATGATTTGTGGGGTTGCATGAACTTGGGTATTTTAGGTAGAGGAGGTGTGGGTGGTTTTGAGGCTATTTCACAGAAAAAAATTAGGGACTAGTTGTTAAGCCCTAATATTGGCTCATTACCCATTAATTGGAGAATATTATATTAGTAATGTTATTTTATTTATGTCAGCCTTAGGCCATTAGTTATAATTATATCTCCTAGTCTCCTATATATACCAAGGAGACATTTTCATTTTGAATCATCTTGTACTTGAACATTTAAGGGGGGTAAAAGGAGGTTTCCCCCTCGAAGAGGCTTATTATCTAAAATTATCTCTTTTCAAGGAATTGAGTACTTTTTCTGAGGTTTTTCTATGATATATTGATATTTGTTTCTTAACAAATGGTATAAGAGCTCAAGGTCTTGGGGTTTCGCTGCTACATCTGAGACACCTTGGAATTTTTGCTATAACTTTTTTTCTACAATGTTTCAGAAGGAACGACTTGGAGGATATTTAGTATTTGGATCAATGTACCTTGGGTTCATAATTCAGCTCCTTAGGCCTTATACTTTCGTAGATACAACATGTACAAGATAGGGTTATGGAATCATTCTGAACTTATTCATTACGTAACTTTCGCTATAAAAACTTTTATGTAATGTTTCAGACCCTAAACTATGGAGGCTATTTACAAAAATTAGTAAGGTATCTATGGTAAAAATTTCATCTTCTAGGTCATATTACATTTGTAGAAACCTTGTGTAAGATAGGGTATATAACTAGTCCTATTGACTAGTCTCAATAAGCTATTCTAGGTAAAACAATCATAACTTCTTCCTAGAGTATCCAGATTGCGTGGGATTGGTTTCATTGGATCATGGACAGTCTGTAGTATTTTTGGTGTGAGTTTCAGAATTTTATATCAATTATTTTGTGTGAGGCATGCTATACAAGTGAGATCTCATGGAAAGGACAAAAATCGGCAAGTTGTTGGGAAGTTACCGTAAATTCCACTTGGCACATCCAATTTTGATCAGACCTATGGCATTGTAGAGAAGAAATATCAGAGAAATACATAAAAGAAAGTTTCATACCTAGAAGGGCCAAAACTTGGGAGATACAATAGAAGAAATATTGTCTAGCAAAACCACCTCAAAATCAAGGCTCAAAAGTGATACTTGGCCAACATGCCACCAAAAAAGGGAACTTCTAAACCAAATAAGCCTCCAGAAAATCCTACTTGAACTATTGATGAAGGTGAAGAAATGCATAGGGACATAAATGAAATACAAAAGAAGATGGATTCAATGGAAGCTAAGTTGGATACTAAGATGGATGGTTAAAAGGGGAGATCATGGAAGTATTGCAAAATTTTGTAACAGAGAAGACACCTAAAAGTGAAAATTCATCCCATGAAATTCATGATGAGGACACAAGGAAGGTGAATCAAGAATGTAGAAACTCCAACTTTGTTTTGAAGACCAACCACGTTCATAAGATTGATATGAGGAAGTTTGATGGAAAGGACCCAATCGCATGGATACTTCAGATGGAGCAATTCTTTGATCTCCATAATGTGCCACATACACAAACAATATGAATTGCTTCTTTATATTTAGAACCTAATCAATTTTTATGGTATCGATGGCTTTGTTCTCGCAAATCACTCGTCACTTGGACAATTTTCATGGAAGAAATGATAGCACACTATACAAGGAGAAATACCTTCTTTAGCCAATTGATAAATCTCAAGCAAAAGGGTTTAGTTACCGAGCACATTGAGAACTTCCAAAGATTGAATATAAAGGTAACTGATATTCCATATGAGCACTTGATAGATGTAGTCATAGGAACTTTAAAGGATAACATTCAACATGATGTTCTCCTTTAGGAACCCAAATCATTGGAGAATGCATTTAAGGTGGCAAGAAATGTTGAAAGTGAAAATATGACTATGGCTACTAGAATGACCAATCCTAACATCTATAGAGAGAACAATGTTCCTTCTCCTAAAAAAACTCAACCTACAAGGTTGACACCTCAAAATTTGGAGGAAGGAATTTCATCTAAAGAGTTGACTCCCAACCTAGATGAAAATGTAGAAGCAATTTCATCTAAAGAGTTGACTCCCATGATATCGTGTAATGCATTGGCTAGAATTAACACTCCTCAGACCCTCAAGATCAAAGGATACATCAAAAAGAAAAAGGTAATAGTCCTAATTGATTCTCGCAATACTCATAATTTCATTCACTAAAAAATAGCCAAAGATCTCAATTTCTTTGTATATCCAGTGCCAGAGTTTCAAGTAATGATTGCAGATGGAGGAACTATCAATTGACCAGGAAAATGAAATAAGATCAATCTTACTATGGGGGAATATGTAATGAATAGTACAATGATTTATATACCCATGGGTGGTGCATAGGTTGTACTAGGAATCCAATGGTTACAATCATTAGGAACAATGGATTTTAATTTTCAAGAACTTTTCATGAAATTTTCATTGGAAGGTAAAGAAATTGAGTTAAGAGGTATCACAGTGAAAATCGGTAAGGTGATAAGCTCTAACGACATAGCAAAATTATTGAAAAGGGGCATCAAGGCATTATTGCACAACTATGCTCACTAGATGTTCAAACATCTAAGCCATATATTCCTAAAGATCTCCAAAGGATCATTGATAAGCATTCCAAAGTATTTGAAGATATTCCCAAAGGTCTTCCACCCACT
>SNQJ01S0011670.1:115289-127103 GCA_010110895.2 Picea sitchensis | reverse complement strand
TTGGTATATATAGGAGACTAGGAGGTATAATTACAACTAATGGACTAAAGCCGACATAAATAAAATAACATTACTAATATAATATGCCCCAATTAAGGGGTAATGAGCCACTATTTAGGGCTTAACAGAGAAATCCAGTTTCCAAGACTTAGCAAGGCGCTAAACTAATGTGGAAGTGTGATAATCTGGAAGACAAAACAAATATAATGGCATGAGGCTAAAGCTACCAAAAAATGCAGAGTTGATGGGACCCGGCGGGTCATAGATCCCAGGCACTACAGATCAACAGTCAGGGATCATTTCGGGCAGAGAACTTTCACAGAGGATAACTCCCAAAAGCAGTTCAAAAAGAAAATTGTGGTTTCGGCTCGGGACTACATGGCGTCTTTAGGTGCATTTCGGGGTGAAAGGCGGGTTACTTTAAAAACACTCCCTCACACTCCCAAAATTTCTAAAAGATAAGTGCTACATAAATTGTTGTGAAATGGCCAACAAGAGTAAGTTGGGGGCTAGACCATTGGCAGACAAATTCGATCAGTTTCACGCATATCAGTTTTCAAGTCTCAGTTTCCATATTTCAAGTAATTTTGACTAGTCGTCGTCCGAGGTAAATTCCGAGTAAACCAAAGAACATTTTGAGAAACCGAAAGAGGTTAATACTCAAAACAGTCCAAATAAAAATAACCTCTCCCATATTTCTCATATTTGTTACATACAGGTAGAATCGAGGACATCTTTGGACCTTATATTTCCGGATTCAAGATTTTTTTTGTTGGAGACATCTTTTTAAAATGCAGATTCTGGACAGTTGGAGAAAAATTTCACAAAACCGAGAGATGTTTGTACTCAAGACAAGTTTTTGTACAAAAACCTCCCCCATATTTCACACAGGTGTCATATATTAAGATATTAGAAGAAATATTTGAACCCTATTTTTCCGTTTTCATGATTTCCTCTTCGAGACATGTTTTTACGACACGTGTTCCAGCCAGTTGGAGATGAATTTAGAGAAACCGAGAGAGGTTTTTATTTATAATGATATTATATAAAAAAAACATTCTCATATTTTACACAATTATTATGGTTTCATAATTAAAGGTGTCATTTTGAAGCCTATTTTTGTAAATGGTTTTCAAACGAAACGTTTCTTTATTTGTAACCGGTTTGGAAATGAAAGGACTCATTGTTTGTATAAATTTTAAGAGATATGTATGTATCAGGGCTGGAAGAATTGAAAGGGAACCTTTTAGTTTTTCTAAACTCAATTGTAATTTTCTGGAGCTGAATTCAATACATATGAAGAAGCTTTGAAATCTCTATGAAAAGATTCTAATGGTGGTGATATGAGTTTTGTCTCTTCTCCTTGTATGCATTTCCTGTTTTCTTTAATTCCATTTGCATTTTCTTTTGTTTAAATTGGATATTTAAAAACTCAGAATTCATCTTGTGATGCTCTCGACTTAAGCAATTTGAACTATGTAATTTTCTTCCTAACTAATTCAGAATTCATTTCAGTAATGATCTGATGCAGTTACTTATTTTCTCCTTCTTATTACACTCTTCTTAAATACAATTTATAACTCAGATTCATCACCTCATTTATTCTTTATCCTCTGGAGAGTTCTACCAGCCAGTCATTGTTTTCATTCACTTTCAGAATTTTGACTCCATATCCCTAAGCGTCTCTCCCCTTCCTTGCCAAAAATTTTATAAAAAACCCCAAAACACACTAAATCTAGCCACTGATTTCCAAATAAACATCAAGTTACACGAGATATCCCTCTCTGAGCTAAGCAAGCTAGTACCCATCTCTAAAGTTGGTTGAAACAGTTACCTCTGTTGTTTCTTTATCAACCGGACAAAATTTACAGAGTGCTAACACAATGCATTTGTTTCAAAGGCCAAATCGATTCCCAACAATGAAGGATAGGGATCAGAGTCATCCATTGCCTCGATGAATTCAAATTCATCCTTTGTCACTTCAACTTGTTGTAGTCAGCCTATGGGATAGATATTGTACTATTTGGGTAACCAGAGTTGTATGGGAGACCAAACAAATTTAGGCTTACCCATTTCTTCCCAATATTTCTTAGGTAAACTATTCACATTGGATCCTAGATCCAACATGACCGTATTCATCTCATACCCACCAAACTCAACTATCATCTTAAATTCATGGCCAATGCGATTTTCTTGCTGATCTCGAAAACATCCTTTTCAGGAAACATAATCGATATGGTGGTTTCTTCTCCTTATTCCTTCATGCAAGCAATTAACATTTGTATTAACTTACTAGAAGCCTCTGGATACATAAGAAAACAAAAAAAATAATGCAAGAAGGTATAGACTTTATCTTCAGCTTCTTCCATGTGACCTAGGTCACGTAAGTCTTATGCAAGTGTTGTGCATTGCAACTCATCTTGGCACTATCCTTCATATTCATTTTTATCATTTCATCACAGCATAATAATCCTATGTTCTTCTTCTATCGATCTCTAGGTCACACACTATATCTCCTCACGCATATGATTCTCCTCCAAATACCTTTGTGTCACACATTGTAATTCTTCATGCGAATAGGCTTCCTCCAATGACCTATGCATTGCCTACTGCACCTCTTCATGGATATGTGCCTCCTCCAACGAACTTTGTGTCGATATTTACACCTCTTCCCACATCGATGCCTCTTCCTGAGACCTTTGAATCAAACTTTTCATCTCCTCGCATGCTCTCTCTTCTTCAATGCCTCTCTTTGCATCATGCAGAAACTGATTTTGTTGAGAAGCATCAAAATTTGGGGGAGGTTGGGTTCCTTCCTAATATTCTCATCCAAACATTAATTTCAGCCTTCACCAAGCTCAAAGTATCCTCCTATCTTGTCCCCTCTATGGTTTATGACTTGAACGTATTCTTCCCCATTCTTCTTTTTGTTCTTGCGCAGATTGATATGCACCATGTTACAGTTGGTATTCTTATATTCCCACTTATTTAACAAGTAGGTATAGTATTTTGTATCATATTCATGACTATAACAATAAGTTAAGAGTACACATGGCTTAAAAAAAAATTGAGACATGACCAATCTCACTGAAATTGAAACATGTAGGGGGTCTACCACCTACGCCACCATATCCATGGCCATGAACATGCCCATATCCACCTATGGATACTCCTTGATATCTTCCTTTTTTCTCACCACCACACTCACCACCATTTTTCTCATCTTGCACCTGTAAGTATTCTTAGGTGCTATATTGCATCAATTAGAGGGAGAAACAACTATTGACATCATGGATGATGGGCTTACAAAATTCAGATAAGGGGGTGTGATTCATCATTTGATACTTTTTTAATGTGGGAAAGTGGAGTGGCTCATGTCCCCATTGTTTTCATATCTCACACCATTCATATTTTCCAAATGGAAATGGACTCGGCGCGCCTGTCGGCATATAATTTGGAAGAACCAGGCACTCATCTCGACGATGCCCCTACAACTAGTAGGTAGTGCACCATGATTTCTTGTGCATGAATTTATCTTTGGAAATATCTTACAACTATATTTTTACATTGTCCACTTGCGAATATACCTATGCTAACCTGGCCGATATTTTGACTACCTCGGCTTGAGTCATCACCTTTTTCCCAGTAATCAAGAATCAGATATGGGGGATAAACCCCACAATGAACCATTATCTGCACTTCATATATTGAATCATGAACATCTTCCTATCCAACAAAATCTTGAACCATTGGTCATAATGCCAAACAGTGTATCCTTTCATTTGTTTGATTTCTTTGATATTTGTTAGACATTGGGACTTGGAATTCATCTTCTCAAACTCTTGAAGAAGAGCCTACTTGATCTCAGATGGGGACCTCAACTATCATGTTGGTGAAGTGGCCTTGTATTTCATGTACCATGTTCGATCTCTATCCCTAAGTTTAGTCTCTAACTACACGATCTTTGGCACGTCATCTATAACACTATTCAGAGACCATATTGCTTCACAGGTGAAACAATGTTGATCTACATCATATTTACCCATTCCATGGAATACATGCAACCATAGTGTATTGTCTTGATTCTCCACATTGTAACCAGAAGTATTTTCTCTTCCCTGACTATTGTTGATGCGATCTTTCCACACCACTATCACTTGGGGTAAAGTATTGTTGAATTCACCTTCCTCTTCACTTAATTTTTCACTTCTTTCTTATTCTTATATTTCTTCAAATCCAATCTCTCCACTATATGATGTGGTTTCATATTTATTAAAAATTCATTAGGGGGGAGGTACAAAGGGGGGGCATGACCATGACTTCTCGTGAGGTGACCCAATGAGTTATCAATTTGTAATCATGCAAGACCATCCACAAATACCAACTCAAATACCCTACCACTAGGGGATCCTTCATCTTCCATCTCTTTTAGTGCACCAACGATCTGTTCCCTTTCTTCCAGACCTGACTATGTACCAAAACTATGCATGCTTTCCCTTAGGTCGATCCTTGCACTACCACTACACATCTTATCTCCTAATTGAGTATGCACACATCCACCTTATGAAGAATCACTTTCTCTACCCAACACACTACCACTCCATGTGCCAGTCTCTTTATTTCTCATCGTACTACTGCTACACTGAGTACCACATTATCTTCGGATTGGCACCTCACAGAGCTATGTGACATCTTCTCTTTTTTTCAGCAATAATCATGTATCATTTCCTCCTTATATCCCCTCAACACACCACAAATTCTCAACCTGCACACCATACCTAGGTGCTCTCGACCCTCTTAAGGTTGTGACATACTGCAACAACCAAAGGTTATGGGATTTTTCACCTATTCCCTCACTACCGCTATTGTCACTATTGGTACCTTTCATTCCAAGCCTCTTTGCGAGTTTTTCCTCGCCTGTGCTCCACTCTGACACCTCACTGCACACCCTTGGTTGATTCTTCTAAACTCCTCTACTCAACCTTCTCTCTCAACTCATATCTTTGTGTGTATCTCTTGCCTCTTTTTCTCCTCTGGGTCCATTCCATTCCTCGCCTCATCTTTTCAACTTCTTGAATCCTACTCAATGGATCCATCTTGTCCCCACCTTTTCCAAATCCCCTCGAGTGTTGGTGGGTTTACTCAACCATCCCATTGGGATAAATGTGCATCAATGTATTCCCTATTAATAACATCTTGATCCAAAGTGGGATCTCTTTGTGCATTCACTTTCTTGGCCCTTCTTCGAAATTTATTTTAGCCTTGTTGAATGAATCACAATATTAACTGGAGAATTCAATAGTGTATCCTTCCTTCACTTGAATGAACCATAAATAAATCACCTGAGTCCATTTGTTTTCTATCTCTTTCAAACTATCAATCTTTTCTTGATCCCAAACTATTGGCTCCATTGGTAAAATGACCTAATTAAAAACAACTTTTCTTTTCAACCATTCATGCAACAAACATGGAAATTCTCTAAAGAATATCTCATGTATGTCTGAATAAATGTATCGGTCCTTACATTCCTTTGTGTTCACCCAAAATGCTTTCATATCTCTTAGGGAAAACCCATCCTCTTTTTCTTATATCCAGTCATGAATCTCTTCCTTAGAAGGATGCCACCACATTTCTCTTTTCCTCCATCAATTTCAACAAGACTTCGGGTCCCAACAATAGAACCATTTGTTGTATTGTTATTCGTCATTTGGGTTCACTCTTGTGCATGCATCAACCTTCCTAACATTGGGGAAGGTTTAGACCCAAGGTTCATCCAGAGTGTGTCCAAAAAAACCCTAAAGCACCGACATATCAATCCTTGGCCAAGGTCAATGAAAGTCTAACCCGAGATGTAGAGAGCATCACAAAGACCATAAGGTCTTGTGTCGATGATGAACGATTAAACATACTAAACACTACTGCAATTGGAATCCATATAAATCAGATTTAATAATTCATTAAGGGTTGAGAATGAAAACAATAAACATCCAACTCATTCATAAAAGACACATAATAGATTAAAACTACCATATATTCATTACTGGAAGTATTTCATCACAACAAAGCCACAGATTGTGATGAAAAATTTCCTATGAGAGCCATGGAATATCATATCATCATTATATCAATATGTGAATTACATATAATGCACCATGCACCTTAATTTAGGACTCGAACATATCAAAATGCACGAATATATTCAAGGACATTATAATATTGCAGCAGCCTCAAGGTGAGCTCGATGATGGTAGTTAACTGAAAACTCTCATACTAGATGAATAGATTCTCATAAACTCCTTTAGACATTAGCCAACTCTTTATTTGAGCTTAAAGATCCTTTTTATATCCTTTGTTGTTTGGGAGAATTGTCCCTTTCTACTCTACCCCACTCACTTGTCTGATCCAACTGGCTCACATTCTTCAGGTACCTTCAAGTGCTCCATGTAGACTTTTTGCATCAGGGGAAATTTTAAATGCTCGACTAACTCCTCTGTTGTCCACCCCATGTCTTCATATGCTGCTGGAAGTAATCATTCTGGGAGATAGACTAATGATTCATTTCTTTCTTCAGATGGGCATCTTCTTGGTTTCCTGCATAACTGACAAAACTCAAATCAATGCGCACTTGGTATTCTTTGTGTTTTTTTCTCTATTGAAAAAACCCAATCTAATATTCACTTCATGGAAATCCACATGCACTTACTTATGTTCATGTAGAACTTATAAATGGGTGCACACTTCTTCCTTGGATCACGCATGTAAAACTTACCCAAAACTTTGTGTGCCAACAATAATTTGTAGTTTTGGTGAAAATGTTTCTTTTCAGCATGATTTTGAATTTATCACTAAATCTGGTGGATCACATCCATCGATTGATACTTATAAAGGGTGTTTTTGTTTAACTTAGGTACAATATTGTAGGCCTTGTACAACCAAATATGCTAAGGTTCTATGTTAAGCCCTAAATAGTGGCTCATTACCCCTTAATTGGGGCATATTACATTAGTAATGTTATTTTATTTATGTCGGCTTGAGTCCATTAATTTTAATTGTACCTCCTAGTCTCCTATATATACCAAGGAGACATTTTCATTTGGAATCATCTTGTACTTGGACATTTATGTGGGCATAAGGAGGTTTCCCCCTCGAAGATGATTATTATCTGAATTTCTCTATTTTTCAAGGAGTTGAGTACTTATTCTGAGGTTTTTCTATTCTATATTTATATTTGGTTCTTAACATATTGTATCAGAGCTCAAGGTCTTGGGGTTTCACTTCTACACCTAAGACACCTTGGAATTTTCGCTATAACTTCTTTTATACAACATTTTAGAAGGAACGACTTAAAGGATATTTAGTATACGAATCAAGGTACGTTGGGTTAAAATTTCAGCTCCTAACCCCTTATACGTTTGTATATAATACCTATGTAAGATAGGGTTCTAGATTCATCCTGAATTGACTCATTGCAGACTTTTGGATATAAACATTTTTATGTAACGTTTCAGACCCTAAACTCTAGAGGCTAGTCACCGAAATTAGTAAGGTATATATGGTAAAACTTTCATCTTCCGGGTCATATTACATTTGTAGATACACCATGTGGAAGATACGCTATCTGACTAGTCTCAAGCTGGTGTTCTAGGTAAAAAAATCATAACTTCTTCCTAGAGTATCCAAATTGAGTGATACTAGATGCATTGGATAGTGGATAGTCTGTATTATTTATGGTATGATTTTCATAATTTTATATCAATTATTTTGTGTGGGGTATGCTATACAAGTGAGATCTCCCGGAAAGGCAAAAAATCAACAATTTGTGGGGAAGTTACCGTAAATTCCACTTGGCACATCCAATTTTGATCAGACCTGTGGCATTGCAGAGAAGAAATATTATAGAACTACAAAAAATAAATTTTCATACCCAGAAGGGATGAAAATTTGGAGATATAGTAGAAGAAAGATTGTTTAGTAGAACCACCTCAAAATCAAGGTTCAAAAGTGATACTTCGCCAACATGCCACCCAAAAAGGGAACTTCTACACCAAATAAGCCTCCAGACAATCCTACTTGGACTCTTGATGAAGGTGAAGAAATGCGTAGGGACATAAATGAATTACAAAATAAGATAGTAACAAAATATGAACTACAAGAGATGATGGATTCAACAGAAGCTAATTCGGATACACTAACTACTAAGATGGATAGTTTAAAAAGGGAGATCATGGGAGGATTGAAAAATTTCCTAATAGAGATGACACCTGAAAGAAAAAATTTATCCCATGAAATTCATGATGAGGACACAAGGAAGGTGAATCAAGAATGTAGAAACTCCAACTTTGGGTTGAAGACCAACCACGTTCCTAAGATCGATATGAGGAATTTTTATGGAAAGGACCCAATCACATGGATACTTCAGATGGAGAAATTCTTTGGTCTACATAATGTGCCACATACACAAAAGGTACAAATTGCTTCTTTATATTTAGAACCCAATAAATTTGTATGGTATCGATGGCTTTGTTCTCGCAAATCACTCGTCACTTGGACAATTTTCATGGAAGAAATGATAGCACACTATGAGGATACAAGGAACACTATCTTCTTTAGCCAGTTGATAAATTTCAAGCAAAAGGGTTCAGTTATAGAGCACATTGAGAACTTCCAAAGATTGAATATAAAGGTAAAAAATATTCCATATGAGAACTTGATTGACGTATTCATAAGAACCTTAAAGGATAGCATTCAACATTAGGTTCGCCTTTGGGAACTCAAATCATTGGAGAATGCATTTAGGGTGGCAAAAAATGTTGAAAGTAAAAATATGGCTATGGATACTAGAAGGACATCTATATATAGAATAATGATCCTTCTTCTAAAACACCTCAACCTACAAGGTTGAGACCTCAACAATTGGAGGAAAGAAAAAAAAAAGGTTTATGCTTTAATTGTGACAGCAAGTACAGTAAGGGACATAAGTGTGGTGAGAAGAAATTATTCTACATAGGAAGAAGAACAAGAACCATCTCAAGATGAAAACATAGAATCAATTTCGTTTGAAGAATTGGCTCTCACGATATAATGTAATGCATTGGCTGGAATTAGCACTCCTCAAAACCTCAAGATCAAAGGATATATCAAAAAGAAAAAGGTAATAGTCCTAATTGATTCTGGTAGTACTCAAATTAGCCAAAACTCTCAATTTCTTTGTATATCCAGTGCCAGAGTTTCAAGTAATGATTGCAGATGGAGGAACTATCAATTGCTCAGGAAAATGCAATAAGATCAATCTTACTATGGGGGAATATGTAATGAATTGTCCAATGATTTCTATACCCATGGGTGGTGCTGATGTTGTACTAGGAATCCAATGGTTACAATCATTAGGAACAATGGATTTTAATTTTCAAGAAATTTTCATGAAATTTTCATTGGAAGGAAAATAAATTGAGTTAAGAGGTATCACAGGGAAACCCAGTAAGGTGATAAGCTCTAATGGAATGACAAAATTATTGAAAAAGGGGCATCAAGGTGTTATTGGACAACTATGATCACTAGATGCTCAAACATCTAAGCCATCTATCCCTCTAGATCTTCAAGGGATCATTGATAAGCATTCCAAAGTATTTGAAGATATTCCCAAAGCTCTTCCACCCACTCGAAATCATGATCATGATATTCACCTAATTCCTGTGAGTGTTCCTCCTAACATCAGGCCATATAGATACCCTTATGACTAGAAGAGTGAAATTGAGTGCATGGTTGAAGAAATGTTAGAGGCTGGCATTATTATACCTATCCAAAGTTATTACTCAGCACTGGTAGTAATGGTATTCAATAAAGATGGCTCATGGTGTATGTGTCCAGATTATATAGAGGTCAACAAGATCACTATTAAAGATAAGTTTCTCATTCCTGTCATTGATGAATTTTTAGATGAACCACATGGAGAAATCTATTTCACAAAGTTGGATCTTCATTCAAGGTATCATCATATTAGAATGAAAGAAGAATATATCCCAAAAACAACATTCCGAACTCATGAAGGCCATTATGAATTTTTGTTCATGCCTTTTGCCCTTACAAATGCACCTTCCACATTCCAAGGGTTGATGAATTCTATTTTCAAGCCCTTCCTTCAAAAATTTGTGTTAGTATTTTTGATGATATACTAATCTATAGCAAGTCTTGGGAGGATCATGTGAGACATGTTAACAAGGTGCTACAACTACTAAAGGAGAAACAACTATATGCCAAACCATCCAAATGTTTCTTTTGAGTGAAGGACATAGAGTATTTGGGTCATATTGTATCTCATGAATGTGTCAAGGTAGACCCTAACAAGATTAAGGCCATGATGGACTGGCCGATTCCCAAAACATTGAATAATCTTAGAGGATTGTTGGGTTTGAAAGGTTACTACTGTAAGTTTGTTTGACACTATGGAAGAATAGCAACACCTTTAACGACACTAACTAAGAATGATGCATTTTAATGGACTCCATAGGCAACTAAATATTTTGAACAACTTAAAGAGGTGATGTGAAAAGATCCTATGTTGACCACAATAGACTTCACAAAAACCTTTATTTTGGAATGTGATGCCTCGAGAAATGGAATTGGTGTTGTCCTAATGCAAGAAGGAAGGCCCCTGGCGTTTGAAAGACGACCACTCAAGGGAAAGGACTTACACAAACCAATTTATGAGAAGAAAATGATGGAAATACTACATGCATTAAAGAAATGGTGTCCTTACCTAATAGGTAAGCACTTCAAGGTCAAAACATATCATGATAGTCTTAAATACATCTTGGAACAAACACTATCTTCAGAAAAAAAATAAAAATGGGTGACCAAGATATTGGGTTATGATTTTGAAATCATCTATAAAAAAGGGAAGAAAATTGTTGTGGCATATGCACTATCAAGAAAGGATGAAGATGTTGAGGCCTTTATCTGTGCTATCTCGATCATCCAACCTGAGGGATGAATGGAAGAATGACGAAAAAGTGTGGACTCTCATTCAAAGGTTGTAGCAGAATTCCAGTGCATTAGATACATTTACATGGAAAAATGATTCACTATGGTACAAAGATCACTTATATTTATGTAATAAATCTCAACTCAAACAAACAATACTATTGGAATTGCACACCTCTCTAGTAGGAGGGCACTCGGGAGTTTTGAAAACCTACCATAGGGTCAAGAAGGAATTTTTATAGGATGGCCTTAAAACTGATGTTCAACGGTTTTTGGTAGAATGTTTGGTTTTCCAACAAAATAAGGTGGAAACAATTAAGACCCCAGGTCTTTTACAACCATTAGCCATCCCAATTCAGCATTGGGAGTAGGTTTCCTTGGATTTCATAACAGGGTTACTGAAGTTTGAAGGAAAGAGTGTCATCATGGTGATTGTTGATAGACTGACCAAGTACAAACACTTTTGTGCACTCTCTCATCCATTTAAATCCAGTACAGTTTCCACCGCATTCATGGAGACAGTTCAAAATATACATGGCATCCCGAAGATTATTGTAAGTGACAGAGATCCCATCTTCACTGGACAATTTTGGACATAATTATTTTCTTGTTTGGGTACTCAATTGGCTCATAGCTCATCCTATCATCCTCAATCTGATGGACAAATCAAGATAGTGAGAAAATGTTTGGAAGGATACCTTCATTTCTTTTTCTCTGATAAACAAACACAATGGTTCAAATGGTTACCCTTGGCAGAATGGTGGTATAACACTTCCTTTCATACTGCAGCAAAAATGACACCATTTATGGCACTCTATGGATACAACCCTCCTT